>JAHUZM010000690.1:5000-7500 GCA_019925275.1 Mytilus edulis
CCACGGGTAAAAGGTACGTGGTCGACCTGCTAGCGGGCTGCCGCGGGTCTCGACGGCGGGGAAGGTACGCGGTCGGCCCGCTAGCGGGCTACCACGGGTAAAGGTACGTGGACGGCCTGCTAGCGGGCTACCGCGGGTGAAGGTACTGGGACGGCCTTGCTAGCGGGCTACCGCGGGTGAAGGTACTGGGACGGCCTTGCTAGCGGGCTACCGCGGGTGAAGGTACTGGGACGGCCTTGCTAGCGGGCTACCACGGGTAAAGGTACGTGGACGGCCTGCTAGCGGGCTACCGCGGGTGAAGGTACTGGGACGGCCTTGCTAGCGGGCTACCGCGGGTGAAGGTACTGGGACGGCCTTGCTAGCGGGCTACCGCGGGTGAAGGTACTCGGACGGCCTTGCTAGCGGGCTACCACGGGTAAAAAGGGACGTGGTCGACCCGCGAGCGGGCTACCGCGGGTAAAGGGACTCGGACGGCCTGCTAGCGGGCTACCGCGGGTCTCGACGGCGGGGAAGGTACGCGGACGGCCTGTTAGCGGGCTACCGCGGGTCTCGACGGCGGGGAAGGTACGCGGTCGGCCTGCTAGCGGGCTACCACGGGTAAAGGTACGTGGACGGCCTGCTAGCGGGCTACCACGGGTAAAGGTACGCGGACGGCCTGCTAGCGGGCTACCGCGGGTCTCGACGGCGGGGAAGGTACGCGGTCGGCCCGCTAGCGGGCTACCACGGGTAAAGGTACGTGGACGGCCTGCTAGCGGGCTACCGCGGGTGAAGGTACTGGGACGGCCTTGCTAGCGGGCTACCGCGGGTGAAGGTACTGGGACGGCCTTGCTAGCGGGCTACCGCGGGTGAAGGTACTCGGACGGCCTTGCTAGCGGGCTACCACGGGTAAAAAGGGACGTGGTCGACCCGCGAGCGGGCTACCGCGGGTAAAGGGACTCGGACGGCCTGCTAGCGGGCTACCGCGGGTCTCGACGGCGGGGAAGGTACGCGGTCGACCTGCCAGCGGGCTACCACGGGTAAAAAGGTACGTGGTCGACCCGCTAGCGGGCTACCGCGGGTGAAGGTACTCGGACGGCCTTGCTAGCGGGCTACCACGGGTAAAAAAGGTACGTGGCCGACCCGCTAGCGGGCTACCGCGGGTAAAGGGACTCGGACGGCCTGTGCTAGCGGGCTACCACGGCTCTCGCCGGCGGGGAAGGTACGCGGTCGACCTGCTAGCGGGCTACCACGGGTAAAAGGTACGTGGTCGACCTGCTAGCGGGTCACCGCGGGTGAAGGTACGCGGACGGCCTGCTTGCGGGCTACCACGGCCCTCGACGGCGGGGAAGGTACGCGGTCGACCTGCTAGCGGGCTACCGCGGGTAAAAGGTACTCGGACGGCCTTGCTAGCGGGCTACCACGGCTCTCGACGGCGGGGAAGGTACGCGGTCGACCTGCTAGCGGGCTACCGCGGGTAAAAGGTACTCGGACGGCCTTGCTAGCGGGCTACCACGGGTCTCGACCGCGGGAAGGTACGTGGTCGACCCGCTAGCGGGCTACCGCGGGTGAAGGTACTCGGACGGCCTTGCTAGCGGGCTACCACGGGTCTCGACCGCGGGGAAAGGTACGTGGTCGACCCGCTAGCGGGCTACCGCGGGTGAAGGTACGCGGACGGCCTTGCTAGCGGGCTACCACGGGTCTCGACCGCGGGGAAAGGTACGTGGTCGACCCGCTAGCGGGCTACCGCGGGTGAAGGTACGCGGACGGCCTTGCTAGCGGGCTACCACGGGTCTCGACCGCGGGGAAAGGTACGTGGTCGACCCGCTAGCGGGCTACCGCGGTGAAGGTACGCGGACGGCCTTGCTAGCGGGCTACCACGGGTCTCGACCGCGGGGAAAGGTACGTGGTCGACCCGCTAGCGGGCTACCGCGGGTGAAGGTACGCGGACGGCCTTGCTAGCGGGCTACCACGGGTCTCGACGGCGGGGAAGGGTACCTGGTCGACCTGCTAGCGGGCTACCGCGGGTGAAGGTACTCGGACGGCCTTGCTAGCGGGCTACCACGGGTAAAAAAGGTACGTGGCCGACCCGCTAGCGGGCTACCGCGGGTAAAGGGACTCGGACGGCCTGTGCTAGCGGGCTACCACGGCTCTCGCCGGCGGGGAAGGTACGCGGTCGACCTGCTAGCGGGCTACCACGGGTAAAAGGTACGTGGTCGACCTGCTAGCGGGTCACCGCGGGTGAAGGTACGCGGACGGCCTGCTTGCGGGCTACCACGGCCCTCGACGGCGGGGAAGGTACGCGGTCGACCTGCTAGCGGGCTACCGCGGGTAAAAGGTACTCGGACGGCCTTGCTAGCGGGCTACCACGGCTCTCGACGGCGGGGAAGGTACGCGGTCGACCTGCTAGCGGGCTACCGCGGGTAAAAGGTACTCGGACGGCCTTGCTAGCGGGCTACCACGGGTCTCGACCGCGGGAAGGTACGTGGTCGACCCGCTAGCGGGCTACCGCGGGTGAAGGTAC
>JAHUZM010000691.1:0-21933 GCA_019925275.1 Mytilus edulis
GCAAAATATAAAATAGCTACTAATTGCTAGAGAGATAATAAAGTCGTCTGCACAGTTTCATGGTTTTAGTACAACTGATCTACTAATACAAATTACACACATGATAAGACGCGATTATAACGGTCTGCATCTGTTAAAGTAATTAAGTTCTGTAGTGACCTTAGATAAACAATTTCAATACATTACATCTCTCCCTTTCTAGATTTAATCTTTATCAGTCAGTAGAATAATAAAATGAAATAAAATTAATGAATTGTGAAACTTGCAATAAAATGAATTTACTTTAATACATTAACGATGTCCATAAAACAGCGGTGTAATAATGTCCAAATGTTGTATACACAGTTCCACCGTGTAGAACGCCACATGCGGGGTGTCGGCTATGTTTGACATGGGGTGGAAATTTTGAAGCGACGAAAAAGTAACAAGGTAAGTTCAAGCATCAACATTTCTTATTTCTAGAACTCTCAGTACCATATTATGTATTGCACGGAAGGGACCTCAACATAATCTATTTCCTGAAAGCAGAAGCAGTCGTTTTCAGTGCTCAGTTTTCTCAAACACCTCGCCCTAGTTTTCCTTGTTGCAGATTCTGAGGCTTTATATGCAAATTTCGGTATAAAAAACTACTTTACACAGCCATCCCCCGTATCATTTATATAGAATTGTATTCCTCTCATTGACTTATACCAAATACCAGTTTCATAGTTAAAATTAATTGGTTTTAAAACTGTTATTCATCAAAATATAAAGTGTCGCTCGGGTGTCAGATTTTGCGTCGCAAGGGGTAGAGGCTTGTCATAAAAAATAATATTAGTCTTCATATGATACATTTTATTTCAAACACATCTACTTTACCATGACAAAACAAGGATTTTTCATTTTGCCTGTTTTTGGTCTTATAAAATATATGCTTTTGATTTCATTCACAACTACTTTACCATGACAAAATAAGGGTTTTTCATTTTGCCTGTTTTTGGTCTTATAATAGTTATCAAAGGTACCAGGATTATAATTTAGTACGCCAGACGAGCGTTTCGTCTACATAAGACTCATCAGTGACGCTCATATCAAAATATTTATAAAGCCATAAAAGTACAAAGTTGAAGAGCATTGAGGATCCAAAATTCCAAAAAGTTGTGCCAAATACATCTAAGGTAATCTATGCCTGGGTTAAGAAAATCCTTAGTTTTTCGAAAACATGTGCTTTTGATTTCATTCATAGTAAAAAAAATGGCTTAAAATATTTAGTTTTCAAGCTTGTAAACGATTTCTTTTTCTTTTCAGTCACTATCATGGTAAAAAAAGTCAAGACTATGGCTCAATAAACCAAAACATCACAAAATAGTCCTCAATATAAGATTTGCCCGAAGCCTCCATGCACCAGCCAAAATGCATCATAGTTCATCACCAGGTTCATCTAAAAAGCACTCGTGCACACCGCAAAAATCCATTACTTCTAAAAGAATTAGAACACTCTCTTCAATGAAACACTCACCGGCATCTTTTTCAGCGAATGACAACACAACTTCAAGTAATCCTGAAGACGATGATACTACAATTGTCAATGAGAAAACAACGACTTGTACACAAATATACAACGGAACAGGTTTACAAGAAAAAATGATTTAAGACAGTTATTTCGTTCGTAATCGCCCAGCTAGAACTATACGTTTTCTGTTACACATCTATCATTTCATATCTACTTTGAAGGTCTACTCTGACTATATACATATCTCTAAATGAACCGGAATTGAATAAAATTTGAAGAATTTGATGTAACCTGTGTTTTTCTAGGTTAAATTTCTGTTCCATTTATGTTCATATTTGTGTAGGTGTGTTTGAATTTAAAAAGTATCAGATAGAGATCGATTTATAAGAAAATGTATTCTTTTTTATGACAAGCCTCTACCCCTTGCGACGCAAAATCTGACACCCCGAGCGACACTTTATATTTTGATGAATAACAGTTTTAAAATCAATTAATTTTAACTAAGAAACTGGTATTTGGTATAAGTCAATGAGAGGAATACAATTCTATATAAATGATACGGGGGATGGCTGTGTAACGTAGTTTTTTATACCGAAATTTGCATATAAAGCCTCAAAATCTGCAACACGGAAAACTAGGGCGAGGTGTTTAAGAAAACTGAGCACTGAAAACGACTGCTTCTGCTTTCATGAAATATATTATGTTGCGGTTCCTTCCGTGCAATACATGATATGGTACTGAGAGTTCTAGAAATAAGAAATTTTGATGCTTGAACTTACCTTGTTACTTTTTCGTCGCTTCAAAATTTCCACCCCATGTCAAACATAGCCGACACCCCGCAAGTGGCGTTCTACACGGTGAGTTCTCAGTGCGGTAAACATAGCAATTAATATCATGAATGAATGAATGAATCCCAACTGAATTAAAGTGCAAAATTCTTTGGTATTTTCAGTCTAAATGTACTAAAGACATCATACGATACGCAGAAAATTAAAACTTATTAACTTGATCATAAATACTAAGCGTGATGCCTAGTTAAATGTGAGCTCAGGATTATTATGCATGTTCACTAGCTATACATTACTTTACATAATCATTTAAGTACGCCGGTGTTTTATTTATTCTTCCTGACGTCCTTAGTTGTGTTGCTGGTTATTCTCCCTTTTTCTCATTATTTACAATTGTCGGTGGTATTTTAACTTGCTTATAAAACGAAGAATTTCGAGTGATCGTGTGTCCATCATCTCTTTTAGCTGTTAACATTGTACCATTCCTTTCAACTACTTTGTATGGATTAGAGTTATACGGAGTTGAAAGTTTGTTTTGTTTGTCTTGCTTGACCAATACAGCATGTACAGTGTCACCAATTTGTAAATTTGACGGTTCAGCATTTCTCCTTGTATCTGCATAGTCTTTCATTTTATCTTTTTCCTCTGATCAGTTTCTCGAATTTCTTTGTCTTCATATTTTGGTGTTATAGTTGGTAATTTGGTTTTGATATTTCTACCAAATAAAAGTTTTGCTGGTGAAACTTCCGTTGTTGCGTGTTTTGTCGCTCTATAGTTACGGAGGAGTGTAAACATTTCCTGTTTCCAATTTTGATGTTGAGTGTGTGCTGCTCTGATTGATTTCCCAATACTATACATAAATCGCTCGCACCTGCATTGCTCTGAGGCCATAATGGTGTTATTGTTCTATGCGTAAATCCCATATATGTCGCAAAGTCTCTGAATTCTTTTCCTTGCCACGGGCTTCCATTATCGGTGTTTACTATATTCGGTATTCCAAATGTTGAAAATACTTTGTCAAGTAGTGGAATAACCGCTTTTGCAGAAATTGTTGTTAGTGTTTTTACAACTGGATATCGTGAATACTCATCAATTATCACCATGAGATAATGTCCACTCGGAAATGGTCCACAGAAATCCATGCTAAGATATGTTCATGGTGCATCTGGTAGTTCTGACATAGCTAACGGTTCAAAAGTTGTCTTTGGCGTGGCTGCTAAACATGAATACAAGCTTTACGTGTATCTTCTACACGTTTGTCTATACCAGGAAAATAAACTTTTTCCCTTAGTAACTGTTTTGTTCGCACAATTCCCTGATGACCTTCATGTGCCAATGTTATAACTCGGTCTGTAAGTTTGTGCGGAATGACAATCCTATTATCATGCATCAAGATTTATCCTTTGTCTGTGTTCACTGTCGTTAATTCGTTCTTTAAACGAGCAAACGTATCAAGAGATTTATTGTCATATGAATTTTACCAGTTTCCGTATTTCACGGCTATGATAACATACTGAATATTCATATCGGCTTTAGACTCTAATGCAATTTCATCAATTGTCATTGCTTTCGGTATTGCGTTCTCTGATATATAATTCACGCTACCTCGGAATGATCAGCTCGATTTCCTTCGTTAATATTCGGATGTCTTGACATGTAGTCTGCGGCATTTGATTTTCCTGATTTGTACTTAACATCGAAATCATACGTTTGCAGTCTTAATCTCCGTCTTTGAATTCTCGCTGGCGGTTTCGATTTTGGATTGTTGAAAATACATTCAAGTGGTTGATGATCGGTAACGAGTGTAAATTTGTGTCCGTACAGGTAAAGATGAAAGTGTTCTATAGCCAATATAATACTATGGCTAGTCCTTCTCGCTATGTCTGACTGTATCGTTTTTCTACATCACTAAGCGCACGGCTTGCGTATGCGTTAACTCTGTCATCCTGGGTAAGTAACGCGCCAACACCTACTGCAGGACTTGCATCAACTATAAGAACAGTGGCCTTTCTTGGATCAAATGATAAGCCATTATCCTATTGTTCATTAATTCCTGTTTAAGTGCCTCAAACGATTGTTGTTGTTCTGAAGTCCATGTCCATGTCACTCCTTGCTTAGTTAAACGTCTTAACGGTTCGGTTATTGTAGAATATTCTGGTATAAATCGTCCAACGTAGTTAGTCATCTCTAAAAAGCTACGTACTTCCGATATGTCACTCGGTATGTTGGTGTTACGAATTGCTTCAACTTTTCTCGGATCTGCTGATATTCCTTTTGAACTGAATATATGTCCATAAAATTCCAAGCTGTCTTTATTAAACTCGCATTTCTTTTTGTTAAGTGTTAAACCTTTTTCGTTTCTGCGTTGAAATAAGGCTGTCAGTCGTGTATCATGTTCGTCTTGAGATGCTCCAAACACAATGATATCATCGGAGATATTTCTCACCCCGTCAAGACCTTCTAATGCTGTACTTAGCGTATTCTGGAATATTTCAGAAGCAGACGTGACTCAAAAGCTTAGACGTTTGTATCTTCTTAGTCCAACATGTGTTGTGAAAGTAGTAATATTTCGTGACTCTTGTGTAACTAACTAACTGATGATACCCGTTTAAAAGGTCCATTTTGGAAAATACCTTTGATATGAGCGTCACTGATGAGTCTTATGTAGACGAAACGCGCGTCTGGCGTACTAAATTATAATCCTGTTACCTTTGCCAACTATTAGCTCCATTAAGGTCAACTATTAGATCATCAATAGTTGGAGTTATGTTTCTCTCTCGTTGTATTGCCTGATTTGGTAGTCTCATATCTACGCATATTCTTATTTCAACCGGACTTTTAGGTTTGGGTGCTACAACTATAGGTGAAACCCAGGGAGTTGGTCCATGTACCCTTTCTATAATGTCTAACCGCTTCAAGTTCGGTTTCTACCTGTTTCCTTACATGAAAAGGTATCCTTCTATGTGGCTGAACTAAAGGTTTTACTGTCTTGTCAACATAAATTTTTACTTGACGTGTTTCTTTAAGTTTGCCCATGCAGTCCATGAAATATATCTTTATATTGTTCACACAATAGTTGGTGTTTGTTCCCTGTTGAGAGCCTCGATAGTTGCGGGATTATCTGTAGTTCTAATGACGTATCATAACACAATAAATTACCGCTTGTCCCTTTAGAAACATAAACAGTTGCATTTGTTAGTTTATCTCTCGTTTCAATTACAGTGTCAAACTTTCCCACGAATTCTAAATTTTGATGAGATCCATATGCAAAAACTTTGCAATCTCCGGCGCAGAGATCACATATCCTTTCCGTTCAATACTTTGTAGGGAAAACGGTAGTATTACATTTTCCTAGCATTAGGTTGGCCGTTTGTGTACCCAAGACAGGTGAAGGAAGTCAACTTAGGAGCGCTGTGATTGGATGTAAGGGTACAATATATTTTTTTTATTTATCTATGAATAACTGCAGTGTTTATATTTACAATATAAATTTTAAAACCTATTGAAATATGTTCTCGAGAATTATTCGAAAAGGCTTTAAAAATTTTATAAATTTGCTGCAAAATGACGGTGGGCATGGATAACATAAACAAGCTCCGTTGGAAATTGGTCATGATACTATTTGGCTTCAATTTTTTAAATAGAATAATAAATTCCTAACACCACACATAACTTTTATCCAGGTTTTTATTATAAAACTACTGTCTGTAGTCCGAAAACATATTCATCATCTGAACTACTATCTATCTTTGATTGACATTCGAAATTGTTTTCAAAATCTGAATTCTCTAGCGTATTTTAAACAGATCGTTTAGTATGAGCATTTCTTTTTGACCTTCACATCTTTCTCAAAGTGGTTAAGCTTCTTACAAAAGTTGCAGGATTTTCCTTGAGCAGGACATTTCCCTCGGTGTGGAAATTCACCTCCACAATTCCTACATTTGTTGTTTCAATTCATACGTTGTTCAAGACGATTATCTTGTTGTAAATATCGCGGTTGATTTTTCCGAAAATTTCTCTTCTTGTGTAAAGCGTTGGTCTCAAGTTTCTCTTCTTTGTTCTCGATTTCGTTTGCTTGTTTTTGAGATAAATCTAGGGCTCTTGCTTACGATAATAATTGTTCCAAAGTCATATCTTCCCTTAAAGCTTTTCTCCTCAGTCTTGAAGATGAACATCCTTGAACGATTTGAGATTTTACTTCCCGATTGTCATCATTAAATTCACAGTTGACGGATAATTGTCTTAACTTTGTATGAAACGCATCCATTGTTTCATTTGTTTCTTGCTTTGCCTGACGGAATTTATATATTTCATATTCAACGTTTTTCTTCGGTGCAAAATATTCAGTAAGCTTTGTAAGTACTGTATCGTAATCCTCTCCAGTTTCTTGTAAGGTACCGAAAATGTCATTTACTTCTTCCCCTGCGTAATGCAAAAGTAACGCTCTTTGTCTCACTTTATCCTTTATATTCATTCCAACGAGTAAATTTTGAAGTCGTTTTTTCCATTTTTTTCCAGCGCTGATCAGCTGCACTTTTATGTACACCATTGTACACTGAAAGGTGGAAACACAGGTAGTGCTGATGCCATTATGGAACTAATCAATACTATTAATTAATCCAATTAAATGACATTTTAATTGGATTCTTTTTCCTTGTTACTAATTGCCTCCAAAAAACCGAGCAAGGTGTGTCCTGACATAAGTGTTAATGCACTCAGATATTAGTCATATAGGGTGGCTTTCTGTATTTGGTATTATACACTTAGTTCAAATTGACTGTTTAATTCAAATAGACTGATCTACTAATACAAATTACACACATGATAAGACGCGATTATAACGGGAATGTGTAAATAGCAAAACCAGAAACCAAGAAACCAGAAATCAGAAACCAGAAACCAGAAACAAGAAACAAAAAATATAAAAAATATGTAATGTTGAATATTATTTTTTTAATAACTAAATATAATTGACATAATATAATTACACATTTATATTAAACTGATGACTGTTCTTTATGCATCTGCTGTAGCTGAAAACCTTATCAGATGAAACAAAACTTATATACAAAAAAGTGTCAGTTCAGTGTTGGACTGCATACTTAACTTGTTACATTGAAAGGATGACATTGATTATAGATGTTTTAATATTGTTTTATATTCTGGCTGTAAACATATCTTTCAAGTGGCATTTTGAGTACAAATTGTGTCATGTTATTTAATCATTTAGATAAATAGTGATCAGAATACCACAAGTGAAATTGGAAAAAAATCAGTTACACTGTTCATAGTTTCTATGTAAAAATGAGTAAAAAAAGAATAAACAGCTGCGCCATGAGCGCATGATACGCCCGTCACATTTTCTAAAAATAAGGTTCAATAACTTCTAAATGTCATATCAGAAATTTATGAATAATTAAAGGGAGGTTATCTTAATAGATATTAACCAGGCACCAAAGTTTAATGAAAACTGCTCAAAGCAATAAAGGTATTGTCTGAAAACTAGAAAATCACCCCTTTTTATGAATAAAATCCCATAACTAGGAAATATAAAATTTAAAATCTATAAAAATTGAAAGGGAGCTTACGTCAATAGATATAAACAATTCACCAAAGTTTCATGAGAACTGCTGATAGCATTTTTGAGTTATTGTCCAAAAACTGGAAAATCCCCCTTTTTTAATGAATAAAACCCCATAACTCGGAAACATAAATCTGAAATTTATTAAAATCGAAAGGGAGCTCACGTCAATAGATATAAACAATTCACCAAAGTTTCTTGCAAATTGGTAAAAGCATTTTTGAGTTAATGTCCGACATGTTGACGACAGACAGACGGACAGATGGACGGACGGAAGGACAGACGGACAACGGTATACCATTATACGTCCTGTAAACGTGCGTATAAAAATGACACAATTTTCAACTGTGTATAAAATGACTATAATTCAAGCATATGTACATATTCACATAAATGAAAAAAAAATAGTGAAGGGATGATTCAAATGTCAATGTGACCATTAGGGTTAAGCGAAAAATCAACAGAAATAAGGGTATTTTATCCTAATTTACAAAACACTTAGTTAACATGATTTGTACAATGTGAAGAGTTTACAAATAACCATATAGATCAGAATTAAAACGCTGTATTTCCTTCATGGTACATTATTAGTGATTTACAGTTGTAGACCTAATCTCTCCTCAATGAACTCACGATGTTCTTCACTCAGTCTTGTTGTTACATTATGTGTAACTAGAATTTTCTGTCCATCGAACAATAGATCTATTTTCAAAATACACTGTGTGTTAATATGGCAATGGACAAATTCCCGCCTGAGTGACAGTTTAAGCTGGCCAAGTTCGTTGACATAATTCCTATACTCCTTTTTGGCAAGAACTATGTCAAATGGAGGATTAGGAACTTCTGCAGTTGATGAACGAAATCTTTTTCCACAACCATAACACACCATTATCCTGGTATTTTCTAAAAATCGGAATATATAATTGTTCTCAGTGTCCACTTGGAAAGGGTCAATAACTGATAGGTCGGATGGTTTGGTACATGTAGCTTTCTTCTTGGCCCACCCTCTCTTTTCATTTGGTTTTCGCCCAGCTGATTTTGGCAAAGTGGTATTTACTGCTAGTGATAGAGAGGGAGTTGTTTTCTTCTTTTGTCTCCATTGTAAATAATCATCCGATACTCCAGCATTCTCTGCAACCGCTAGTACATGATGGCAAATTTTGTGAAGTTTATTCAAATGACATTCACACTTGATATTTCCTGTCTTCCTACAAATTTCCACAAAATGGCATGTTTTAGGATTGGACAAACTACTTACTCTTCTGGCATCTGGGTACTCAGGGATAGAAACAATGGAGAATTCCTTTTGTAATAATCTTTCTGCTTTTTCCCAAATGTCCTTAATAATATTTTCCTGGACATCTGTAATACCACATGAGTCTGGTGAGGAACTAAGACCATTTGTTACCTCCAAAGGAGTATATATACGGCTACAACTTTCCTTTACCTTTGCAATATAATTGTTAACTTTTGAAATGTGTTTTTTTCTCTCTGATGGATCCCATGTTGCTCATGTAGACATTGGAACTTCAAGATTTTGGAATTCTTCTTTCAATCTTAGATGTCCTTGTTGAACAATTGCCAACGAAATTTGATTCTCCTGAGTTTTTATGAAATCCTTCAGTTCCTTAAGAAATGATGGAAGTGTCTTGTTCTTTCCGCATACCTTCTTTAAGGCACTATTCATGCTTTCATTATCATTTGTTGTGTAGCACTCTGATCTTGAAAGCCCAGCCACATTCCTTACAGACTGGATGACATGTGATTTAAAATTATCTGCATAATGTCTCTTGAACCACATATAAAAATTAGGAGATAAGGTGTCCCATTTTTCTTGTAATGTTTCTAATTTTTGGTCAAATTCTATGTTTGTTAGGCAGTCTACCAGTCCAGCATATCTAAGTGCAGTATCAGCTAATGATCCAAAAATGTCTGAAATAACTATCTTTTTATTCTCTTTTGACACACCAATTTCTTGAAGCTTGTTCTTAATATTTCTTTGAATGTGATTAAAACACCTGAGTTGAGTAGCACTTTCAAATGCCATTAGTGAGGCATTTGCCAAGGCAACTTCACCATCAGTGCCAATAGCTTTCATGTTTCTTAGTTCTTTTTCTTTTGCAATTAAGGTTGAAAAAAATGTAAAATAAGTCTGTGTGTCTTTTTTTTTTATGTACACAAACTGGTCCAACAAGCACAGGGCTAGTATTTAACATTTTTTACCTGGAGTAATATCCTGTAATATGGGATTTCGATACGTTGTCACGGTAACATCAAATTCACCAAAATGAAACGTAGGATCAATTCCTAATATAGAGCATGGATGTCTTGTACAAAAGCGATTTAAGTCTTTTAGTTGTTGGTCAGACGCTAAAACAACTATAAAGTCTGGTCGGATGTCTATTTTCCTGATAAAATTGTCGCGTTGAACATCAAATTCATGTAGAATTTCAGTTATTTCATCTGTATCATCATCTTTCATTTTTCGTTTAAAATTCCTTTTTTGTTGCTCATTTCTTGGGATATCCTGTGCATGAATATGTTCTATTCCACCTTCTTCCTCAATAAAATTTTTGATTACTGATTTGGTTGAATACCTAGATGAATTTGCCATATTTGTCATCCTTTGTAATGAACTCGGTGCAACTCTACGGTACACAGGTGCAGTTTTTTGCTTTGAATTTCCATGAGGCTTCATGAGCACAGGAACAGTTGGCCCAATAAAATAGTACTGCAGTATGATAAACGGAGAGCCATTTACTTCAATAATCAAGCGTCGGAAATTAGATGTTTCTTTGTGTGTAGAATATGATCTAATAATCTCATAAATGTTGTCAGATCCTGAGTTCAAAGCATCTCTGGCAATATGTGCTAATCCTTTTGAATTGATTTTGTATTTTCTTTTTGGTTTTGTTTGTGCCTTCCATGCACCATTTCCATCGGCACGTACATCTTTTGCATCTTTTAGCTTTCTAGTGTCCAAAAGAAAGCCCGATGGCGTCTGCACATATTGTGGAACTGTTTCACAAATGCTGAATCCATGGGGGCTTAAAAGAACATTTAGGATCTCGTCTGCAGTGAGTCCACGGTTAATAGATGTAAATGCCTGATACAGGTCGAAATGCATCTGTCCTTGGAATTTTTTAAACTCGAGTTCTTCCTCCTCTTCCTCATCTTCCTCGTCTTCCATTTCAAAATCTGTATCAACGTCTTTTTCTTTTTGAAGAGCTGGATCATAGAGACTTGGAAGAGAGTCTGTGTCTGACGATAGTACATGTATAACCACATCTTTATTATCATCATTTGAGCTGTCGCTATCTTGATCATCACATAAGGGAATTATTTGTCGTCTTATCTTTGACCTATTCAAATGCATTTGCACGGAATCATTATGTTTTTTAAATGGTGACTTCTCTGGGGAAGACATAATTTCTATTACTTCTTCTAAATCTTCTTCAACTTTCATTGGTGGTCTGCTTTTCTGAGTTGCTTTTTTTTCTTCTCTCCAATGGGAATGTTGGTTCATTGGAATCTTTGGCTTTTATATTTGTATACTTGAAAATACATAACTGTGGATTTATTACACTTTCACCTGGAGAACCATCCTCAAATGAGTTTTCTTCTTCTAGACCTATAAATTCAAGATTGAAACTCATGTACCTTTATCAGAATTCAAAGTAAATTGGCATGTCATTCAATATTTTATCTTTTCTCCAGAAAGAAGTGTGGGGATTTCAACTGAAAGTCTGTTGATTCAAGGGGATACATTTGCACCATTCGAACCATTCTTAATATTACAAAACAAAAATGTTTAGGCCAGGGATACCTGATGAGGATAGGCTTAGATCTACATGACCGTAACAGAAACAACTCTTATAGTATTAAGAACACAGTCCCGGCTCTATGTTTCTTTTCTAAAAATACACACACAATAATTATACTACAAGCAAGTGTTTCTTAAAAAAGTATAAAAATAAATGCCGAAAAAATGTATTCCAAAACAAGAAATATTTGTCATACATTGAGTATACCAGCTCTTAATTACTCTAAATCTATGCACATAATACTTTGTAAATGAAATTAATTTCGAAGGATACTGGATTGGTCCTGGGCCTATTTGATTTAAATATAGGGTAGTGATTCAAAAAAACAGATTAGTTATTTTCTTGGGGTAAAAATGTATAATATTTATGTAGTAGAATTAAGAATGGAAATCTACATACCTTTCACTGCATCAGCATAGGTCTTCTTCAGGAAAACTTTTTTAGACATAGTTCCTAAATTTTAAGTTTGGTTCGACTGGTTGAACAGATGATTATGAGATTTACTTATTAAAACAATGAAAAAAGGAAAGAAAGGAAATCATAAATCAAATTCAGAGGTGATATTTCTTAAACTTTATAATTGTTTTACATCAGCAACCCTTTACTATAGTAAACACACTTTTAAAAGATCTATAAAAAATGTTAACCTTTCAACACAAATAAAAATCTGTACCAAGTTATGTTTGTGGTCTAACACTGAACTGACACTTTATAATTGTTTTACATCAGCAACCCTTTACTATAAAGTAAACACACGATTAAAACATCTATAAACAATGTCGACCTTTCAACACAATTAAAAATCCAACACTGAACTGACACTTTTTTGTATATAACTAAGTTTTATTACAATTGATAAGGTTTTCAGCTACAGCAGGTGCATAAAGATCAGAGTCCTTATCAGTTATACATGTGTATTTATATCAGGTCAATTATAATTAGTTATTAGAAACATATTAAATATTAGATAATTTTTAATTTCTTGTTTCTTGTTTCTTGTTTCTTGTTTCTGATTTCTGGTTTCTTAGTTTCTGGTTTTGCTATTTACACATTCCCCGATTATAACGGTCTGCATCTGTTAAAGTAATTAAGTTCTGTAGTGACTTTAGCTAAACAATTTCAATACATTACACAAAAGAACAGACTAAAAATATGTAAAATATCCTGTCCATATCTTACACTTGGAAATGTATGAATCAGCACATTGCAATGCGGAGGCATTTTCACACATGTGGTTTAATTGTTGCAGTATGTCAGTAGTGTTTTCACAAATTGGGAAAAGAACACATGTCAGTCAGGGGTAATGCTAAAACAAGTCATGTTAATTTTTTTTAAGATTTTTATTTCATTTTCAAGGTAAGAAATATCTCCCCCTCAATCTTCTTTAAAAACAATCTCATCCTAGTAATGTTTTTACAACCACTTAAATTCATGAAGTTTTGGGAGGTAAAGACAGGCCTAAGCAAAATCATCATGATTTTTGTCTCGCCTTGACGGAATCAAAAAGCAAGATATAGGTATATGCTGTTTCCGGCAGAGGCTGCGTCGGCAGCGTCATAAACAATGTATTAGTTTGTGATAAAGTCTAGTGTATGGTGAATCACAAGTGATAAGCAATCATATTTGGTATTCAGTTGTATAGGCATTGGCATATCTGATTTCCATGGAGGTTATTTGGCCCTGCTCCAACAGTCTTGTTCTACTGACTTTGAAATGTTTGCTTAATTTACATGCATTAGCTTGTGATTAGCTCAGTTTATGGAGATCCACTAGTGTTAGGTCAATGATATTTGATATGCAGTTGTCTAATCATTGGCATATCTCATTTCCATGAAGATTATTTGGCTTTGCCCCCTAAGTCATGTCTATTGACTTTGAAAATGTTTGCTCACGTATACGTTTGTGATGAGGTAAGTTCAAGGGGAACCATTAGTGATAGGCCAATGTTAATTGGTATTCAGTTGAATAAGCATTTATTTTATGGTCAATGGACTTTGAAACTAAATGTTTGTGTTTTGGTTTGTTTAAAAGGAATTTGAAACGCAGTTGTATTACCATTGGAGATTGTAAAGCCATGTATCTCAGTCGTGATTCATTGACCTTGTTAAAGATGTTAAAGAATTGCTATTTTAATTTCAACATTTGCATAATCAAAATTTTAAAAAGGCAAGACAAATCTCTGTGATGACATTTTGTCTAATTATCTTTTGATAAGGGATAAATCTTAAAATCTCCAAAACTAAACAAAGAAATCATTGTGCACAAATTAATTTGAAGAAATCGTTTAAAGCAATCAAAAAGATTAATCTGATGGCTTGAAAATTAGTAGTATTTTGAAGATAACACACAAATCAGATTTGCATTTTCAATCAGCACTGACAGCAGTAGAGTAGCTGCATTGTAGAATTGTAATCACATGATTACAAATAATTCAAGCATTGTTTTTCACTTCAATTAAATTATACTTTTATGTATAGCTAATATAAACTAGAGGCTCTAAAGACCCTATGTATCTCACCTTGGTCTATGTGCATGTGAACAAAGGACACAGATGGATTCATGACAAAATTGTTCTTTAGTGATGGTGATGTGTTTACAGATCTTACTTTACTGAACATTCTTTCTGCTTACAATCATCTCTATCTATAATGAACTTGACCCAGTAGTAACAGTGATTGTTGAAAATTGTTGAAAATTGACTATAAAGGGCAATAACTCCTTAAGGGGTCAATTGACCATTCTTATCATGTTAACTTATTTTTAGGTCTTACTTTGCTGTACATTATTGCTGTTTACAGTTCATCTCTTAAAATTACCAATTCAGGGGTAACAACCCCAAAACGGGTTACCTGATTGGTCTGAAAATTTCAGGGCAGATAGATCTTGCTCTAATGAACAATTTTATCCCTTCAGATTAGCTCTAAATGCTTTGATTTCAGAGATATGAACGAAAAAAGGACAGATGGATTCATGCCAAGTTTTAGGTATTCGACATAGGATAGTGATTTCTTTCTGATTCCCTTTACGTGAAGAAAAAAAAATCCCGAAATTGTAAGTAAATTTATAACATGTAACCAACCATGCTTTGTTAAGAAAAAACGGAGATGGCCAATCATGGCACAGGGGATGATTAAATGTAGTTTAGATCAGAATAAACTCCAACGATATACTTCATGAGGTTTTGCTATTCTCGGTTGAAAAACGAACGTAAATTATATATTGTTAATATTAGACCGTTGGTTTTCCCGTTTGAGTAATTTTGGGGCTCTTTATAGCTTGTTGTTCAGTGTGAGCTAAGGCTCCATGTTGAAGGCCGTACATTGACCTATAATGGTTTACTTTTATAAATTGTTATTTGGATGGAGAGTTGTCTCATTGGCACTCACACCACATCTTCCTATATCTATGTAAATAGAAGCAATCAGTTTTTAAAAAAACGTGTCTATTCATTAAATCATTTAAAAGTATTGATAAAAAGGTGAGTTTCTTCTTGTACATGCATGCATTTAGTCATCCTTAATTTATTGATATTTTATTTATCAGTTTATCATACACGTTTCGTTTTGTATTTAATTTTAAATACGAATACATACTACATATTATACTTTAGCGGATAGTTCAACAATGTTATGCAGCTCTATTCTTACAGTATAAAATTAAAAGATAAATGTTCATCCATTTAAAATCGAAAACAGTACATTTATATTTAAAAAAGAAGATGTGGTATGATTGCCAATGAGACAACTCTCCACAAGAGACCAAAATGACACAGAAATTAACAACTATAGGTCACCGTACGGCTTTCAATAATGAGCAAAGCTAGCCCATACCGTATAGCTATAAAAGGCCCCGAAATGACAATGCAAAACAATTCAAACGAGAATTGTTCCTTTTAAACAACCACATTTCTCACAAGTATTAATTTATTATTTAGTTCCACACATGCAAAAGAAATAATCTTCGCCGATGCAACATTTCAATTTATTACAACATGCGCGCGCCCAAACAAACAAAAATTGTGGAACAAATCATGGTAACAATTAAATGATAAAAAAAATCATATGATTTCTTTGTGATTTGAAAGTGATAAAATTTCACATGCAAATGAGCTAACAAATCACAAGAACAAAACCTTGCTTTCAATTCATACGCAAATCATAAACAAATTGTCAAGAAATTGTTTTGAAATCATTAATAAATCAGAAGTAATTGCTTTCCTTCTGCAAGCAAATCACAAACAAATTGTTATCAAATCGTAAAGAAACTGTAAAGAAATTGTTATCAAATCTTTAACAAATCAGAAGTAAATCATATATATTCCTACCTCAAGCAAATCACAAGCAAATCATAAATAAATTGGTATCAATCATCAATTCACAGATCAAATCATTTACATCCAGATCAAAAATATGTTCTGCCCCTGAAACCCTCAGAAAGCTGAAACCCCCAAACTTTGAAGCGTCTTCATTTTACCTTTAATAGCTACTTCTCTCATTGTAAAAATGAATACTATATATATTTGGTTGCGATGAGGGACAAATTGTTCCCTCTGTGTAGGTTTCTGATACTTCTCTCCCGAATTTTACTCGTAACGAAATTTGAAAATAAACCATGGGCAACCACGTGCACTTTAGTAGAATGATGTCGAACAGGTGATGGGTCTTAGTCTTGGTCCAAATCTGCTACATTGTACTATAGCTTTGCCCATTTTGCCCGGGACCTTGTCAGTAAACATCATAAACAATTAAAACATTAAACTAGCCAGTGATTTTAGTCTGCTGGTTCGGGAAGCTAGTCTTTAAATACATTTTATTTTGAAAATGCAACCTCACAATTCTAAAGGTTAACGTTTGAATAGTATTAGTTGAATATGTGAAATTATAAATAGATAACCGAGATTCCTTACCACCGTCGTCTTTCAGACTGAATAAAACTCCTCAACTTGCAACCTTCTTTGTTCAGTTAATATAGGATAGTATTTGAAATTTGACCTCAACCGGAAGTCAGAGAGATAGATAAACAAAGAGAATTGGAAAATTGACTAGTATGCATGTTGCGTATTGCATGTTGCATGTCAGTGGCGGATCCAGAGGGGGGCGTAGAGGGCGTACGCCCCCCTCTTTTGCTTGGACTTTTTTTTTGTTTGTAAAGGAGTAGGTCCGGTAAGGACCGATTTTGGCCTCAAATTTCAGTTTCATCTGACGAAAGATTTTGACCACTTTTTAAACACTTAAGTGTCTATTTCATATGATGCAATTAATTCGGTAGGCACTTAAAGTTAACCATCGAGGGACGTTAACTACCGAGGGTAGTAATGAATATTCATCTTTACCTGATGATTGACAGCGATGTAAATAAAAACATGAGAGTGATTACCGTGTGTCAACGTCATATCAAATTAATTCAATTTAATTGTTAGAAATACTGTTTTCTGCTGAAAATTAAAAAATAAATAAAATTGAATGGAATGGAATGGAATTGAGCTATGTACAATACAGTAAATATTAGCAATTATAATTAGACGGTAGACAAGCATATTTTGCCTATTGATTCTTTTTTGCATGCCTATTTGGTTATATTATAATGCACTAATTGTTTTGATACTGTTTAATTTTTAAATAAGACCCATATGTGAACCATTTATGCACTTTTAATATAAAGATCAGATTCACACAGGATCATACAGTTCGAGCTAACTATTTTATGTACGAGAGCTATTACTGATGTAACGGTGATTGCTTAGATAATCTCCCTTTGCTAGAATATGGGATGACGCAAAATGAACTATATCACTGTGCAAGAACGGAATAGCAAAGTGAATATATAAATCAAACTGTATTGGGATGATTTGGTAAACGTTTATCCAACTTACTGGATATTTTATGAAAGATTTTGCCATTTGTATAGAGGAATTATACCTTTTCAAATAAACTTGGGAGAATAATACACTAATTATAGAATTTTTAAAACTTTAAACGAACTAATCTTGTCAAATATACATCAAATTTTTGAATGTAAATTTGTTGCGTGCAATTGTTAAATAATTAATGCGATGAGTGTCATTATAGCCTGAAATGAGATTTTGATTGATTTATAATTCAAACGCAATACTTCAAAATGCGAGTCTTAATTATTGTCGCAATAATAAAAACCTCGCATTAATTTCTGAATTTACAGACATCTGTACCGTCAGCGTACCGTGATCTGTTAAAGGTTTTTTTTAATAGTTAATTCCGGTGTCACTTTGTCTCTTTCAGAGAGTTGTCTCATTGGCAATCATGGCATATCTTCTTTTTTTATATAATAAAACAAAAACCTGAACGACTTTACATTATAAATTAAAATGCATCCTAGTCGTGATGGAGACAGAGTCAAATGAACAAATGGACTAGATGAAACTGAACGAAAAAAAGAAAGAAAACACCAATTTGATCTGATAGGGGTGAATTCTATTCTTTATTCAAACTCGAGTTTGGTTTGGAACCGTATCTATTGCGATTATTACCCAAGGACAGATATTACATATCTAAACTTCGATGCTCGAATTTGAAGTTACCTATTGAGACGGGTAGATGGGCGGGGATCGCGAGGGAAAATAGAATATGTACATTATGTAATGAGGGAATAGGGGATGAGTTTCATATATTGTTTACCTGTAAAAATGCTGATGTTTCTGCTCTTAGATCAAAGTTTGTACCAAATTACTATGTAATGAATCCAAGCAAGAAGAAATTCACTGGCTTGTTGTCTATATGTAACGTACAAGTTCAAAGGAAATTATCAATTTTCGTGAAGAAAATCATAAAATACTTAATCTAATTATACCAATTGTCTTTTAAAATATACTATGTATTTGTGTTTCGTTTGTCCTGTCTCGCTATATATTATTTTAATATGGTTGTATATATTATTGTCCTCTTGTACACAAGTATGTGTCTGAGGTTATGAATAAAATCTTGAAATTTTGATGCGAGAAAAGATTATATTTGCTTCGGCTTTTTCCATTTGCGCCAATCTGCACTTAATTAGCGCCTATTTTTTTTATTTCTTTGCGCCAAATTTATTTTCTTCATTTGCACAAATTAACAGGTAAACACAAGTCATGAGGCATATAAGATGTATAGAATTTATTTATATAATAACACAAATATTCCTTCTGGCCTTTTGCCACCTGCCACTTGCTCACACGTGACGGGGAGGAGGAGGGGGATTGAAAGCAGGATAAGTTTATTGCAAGTGTACAACACACTTGAAGTAGCACTTTATAAAATAAGATTGTAACTGTTTGACATAAAAAGCACATTTGCATATGCACAAATCTTTTTTAACTGAGTATTGTCATGCAACACTTCTGTTGAACTGCAACCTTGTGATATCTTCTCTACAATAAAGCATCCCCTTTTTTATCAAAATTTTTATAAGTTAAAGCCTGTTTTTTTCTTTATGGCATCGGTTCCATATATGAAAGTAAATGTTCGGGTACCAGAAGTGTGATTAAATGATGATACCCATGAGCTCAACATGTGTCTATACACACATTTATCTATATTGTAGCTTGTGTTCATTGAATTGCTGCGTTTGGTTAAACAAGTTTAATTTTATCATCTAAATTTATCAGACCTAACCTTTCGAATCAATTTGGCGCAAATTAAAAAATGTCAATGTGCGCAAATGAAAAAAAAATATGCTTTTTCAAAATTGGCGTAATTGTCATACGTACATTCACCGATCACATATTACTGGTTAGATTAAAAAATAATATATGATTTAGATTAAGAAGTACTTTAAGAAATTGATTGATTGTTGTTTGCCATCAGTGCAGCCGCAAATATTTCAGACAAGTTCAGGGAGAAAACTAAAAATGTCATCGGTCATTCAGAGTGAAGTATAGATACGAAACTTTGGACTGTCGATTGAAAATAGTTTGTTTTGATAACAACCGCCGGTAGGTATAGACAAATACGGTTGATAGACGGTATATAGGAGCACTAAATTCTTTGTTAACCACCGACAGTAGGTATAAAGAAATACTATTGAAAAACGGTATATAAAGGAGCACTATATTTTACGTTAACCACCGACGGTAGGTATAAAGAAATACTGTAGGTAAATTCAGATACTTCTGACAGACGGTATATACATGTATGAGCACTATATACGGACCATATAATACGTTATATTGACCATCGACGGTAGGTATAAATGAAAACTGTTGATAGACGGTTTATAGGAGCACTTTATTGTATGTTAACCACCGACAGTATGTATAGACACATAATTTTAATAGACAGCACTATATTTTACGTTAACCACCGACGGTAGGTATAGACAAATACTTTTGATATACGGTATATAGGAGTATTGTATTGCTTGTTAACCACCGATGGTAGGTATAAACAGGTACTGTTGATATACGGTATATAGGAGTACTATATGTCATGTTAACCACCGACGGTAGGTATAGACTAAATACTGTTGATAGACAGTATATAGGAGGACTATATTGCATGTTAACCACCGACGATAGGTATAGACAAATACTGTTGATATACGGTAGATAGGTGCACTGTATTGCATGTTAACCACCGACGGTGGGTATAGAAACAGGTTAGAAACATAGTGTTGATAGACGGTATATAGGAGCACTATATTGCATGTTAACCACCGATGGTAGGTTTAGAAAAATACTGATAATAGACGGTATATAGGTGCACTGTATTATATGTTAACCACCGACGGTAGGTAGAGAAAAATAGTATTGATAGACGGTATATAGGAGTACTGTAATGTTTGTTAACCACCGATGGTAGGTATAGACAGGTACTGTTGATAGACGATATATTGGAGTACTGTATGGCATGTTAACCACCAACGGTAGGTATAGACAAATACTGTTGATAGACAGTATATAGGAGGACTATATTGCATGTTAACCACCGACGGTAGGTATAGACAAATACTGTTGATAGACGGTATATAGGAGCACTATATTGTATGTTAACTACCAACAGTAGGTATAGACTAAAACTCTTGATAGACGGTATATAGGAGCACTATATTGTATGTTAACCACCGACGGTAGGTATAGACAAATACTGTTGATAGACGGTATAAACACATGTAGGAGCACTATATTGTATGTTAACTACCGACAGTAGGTATAGACAAATACTGTTGATAGACGGTATATAGGAGCACTATATTGTATGTTAACTAATAACAGTAGGTAAAGACTAAAACTCTTGCTAGACGGTATATGTAATAGCACTATATCGTATGTTAATCACCGACGGTAGGTATAGAAAAATACTGGTGATAGACGGTATATAGGAGCACTATATTGTATGTTAACTACCGACAGTAGGTATAGACAAATACTGGTGATAGACGGTATATAGGAGCACTATATTGTATGTTAACCACCGACGGTAGGTATAGACAAATACTGCTGATAGACGGTATATTGGAGCACTATATTGTATATTAACCACCGACAGTAGGTATAGACAAATACTGTTGATAGACGGTATATAGGAGCACTATATTGTATGTTACTTTCCGACAGTAGGTATAGACAAATACTGTTGATAGACGGTATATAGGAACACTATATTGTATGTTAACTACTGACAGTAGGTATAGACAAATACTAGTGATAGACGGTATATAGGAGCACTATATTGTATGTTAACTACCGACAGTAGGTATAGACAAATACTGTTGATAGACTGTATATAGGAGCACTATATTGTATGTTAACTACCGACAGTAGGTATAGACAAATACTGTTGATAGACGGTTTATAGGAGCACTATATTGTATGTTAACCACCGACGGTAGGTATAGACAAATACTGTTGATAGACGGTATATAGGAGCACTATATTGTATGTTAACTACCGACAGTAGGTATAGACTAATACTGTTGATAGACGGTATATAGGAGCACTACATTGTACGTTAACTACCAACAGTAGGTATAGACTAAAACTCTTGATAGACGGTATATAGGAGCACTATATTGTATGTTAACCACCGACGGTGTGTATAAACAAATACTGTTGATAGACGGTATATAGAAGCACTATATTGTATGTTAACTACCGACAGTAGGTATAGACACATACTGTTGATAGACGGTATATAGGAGCACTATATTGTATGTTAACTACCAACAGTAGGTATAGACTAAAACTCTTGATAGACGGTATATATAATAGCACTATATCGTATGTTAATCATCGACGGT
>JAHUZM010000692.1:0-21916 GCA_019925275.1 Mytilus edulis
TTTTATGGTGACCAGTTGTAGAGGAAGCCAGGGTATGTGGAATGAATCACCGACGGTCGACAGGAAAGTTAATAATAACAATTTGGCCTAAATAATTAAACTAGTTTAAAATTTGTCGTTCAGAATATCAAATACTGATCACTGGCAAATACATATCAATTGCCTTTATCTACATAAGGAAATGCCTGTTCAAAGTCCGGAATATGACAGTTGTTTTCCATTCGTTCAATTATGTCAATTGTTTGACATTTTTACCTATTATGTCTTAAGTTTTCTTCACATTTCGTTGTCAATGTAATTGAGTTTTATTCCATATTAAGACAAGTGAGCGGTTTCGCTAGCTTTAAAGTAAGGTCTTATCCACCATTTTGTACATAAGATAATGTATGTATAAAATCAGGAATATGGCAGTTGTGTTCCATTCCTGTTATGTGTTTGAGCTCTTGGTTTTGCTACTTGAATAACGGAAATTCCTTTCAGAGTTTTCCTTGGAGTCCTGTATGTTTGTTATTTTACCTTTTGGTGTGTTTGAACGTTTAATTTTGCCATTAGATAAGGAACTTTCCGTTAAGAATTTTCCTTGGAGTTCTGTATTTTGGTTATATATTTAAATATGTCTACACATTACTATATTATTCAAAGTTTTATATGTTTTAATGGTGATAATGTTTTGATTGTATTCTATTATAAACGGAACGATTTTTTCGCATACTCACAGGGATACTCGCTTTTGTAATATTGTTAATATATCTTTTTTGAATCAGTAGAAATTTTTGTCTGTTGTACTATTCCATAATCAAATTACAAATTTATTTGTCAAATCAATAGAAATATACAATATTAACTATGAAAGCACCACTGTAGCCGTTTGTCATGAATACATCACGATATCAAGTACATAATACTCTGCTTTCTGTAATTAGATGTAATTAGACCATACATACCATCAGATGTGACTGCATACAAAATAAGTACAAACTAACAAACAAAATTGAAAATGTTTTTATTCATCAGGTAGGTCTCAACTAAAATAATAATAAAAACACAAAAATTAAAAATTAATAACACAATAAAACACCATCAAAGAATTTGACTGTTAATAAAAGCTAGATTACCTTAAACCCAATTTAAACAAATAAATAAGACATGAAATTACAGACTTAAAATTCAGTTATTTCGCAAAATAAGTTTACAGACTTCATAAGTTGTTTGGAGAAGTGGGACTGTGTGCAATATATCGCTTGTACAAAAATATATAGTATAGAGGACCGTATGTGTTCATTATTGAAAAGGAATACATATTAAGTTATGTTTTAAATGTATTCATAACATAAATATTTATCACGATTACATATAAAACCATTATTTTAAATATCTGGCTGCAATGTTAAATTGATGACAATTTAAGAATGAGTTTATTCAAAGCACGAATAAGTTTACATGGATTGTGCTTAATTGAAAAATTGTATAAACAACAGTGCCAGAAAAAAGTTATACAGTTTGTAACGAAATTGCAAAAAGTACAGCCAAACTTTTAAAACCAATCTTTGATTCTGTGAAATTATTAAGTAAGGGCTGTAACTCGTCTTTTTTATCTTAGCATTTCGATTTCATTGTGAAATAGAAATTTTCAAATCAAGAATTATTGATTTCATATAAGATTTATCTTAAATTGGAACAATGGAGTGAATTTGCTGCAGATAGCGATAGTTTGAACTGAAACGTCCATTTTGATCGAAACTGCTCTTAAAAAGGCTTAACAAGAAATGATATGAGTCATGTTCATATTTTCCGAATTATACAATGCGGTAATTTTGTACTGATTATACAGTTTGGTTGCAGTCAATTAAAGATCTGTTCAGTCGATGTTAAAACTTTTTAGTAAGTTTTGTTCTTAGTACAAAGTAACAACTTGAATTTTCTGAAAATCTACTGTTCAGTGCAGTATTGATACAAGAAAACTGTCTGAACAGGACTGAATTAAAACAACAAAAATAATAAAAATAACATAAATTCTTAGTTCAAATATAAATTAGAGTAAAAATATCAATAAATAATTATGGGAAGGGTTGTATTTATCATGTTTGTTGAGAAGGCCATTTATTGTTTTTCTTAACAAGGTTATATTAAACTTGCTGCTGTTGATGATGTCTGAGCTTGACCTTTGAATTTCAATTAAGTATAGTACCAGAATGTCTGTTTAAGTATAGTACTAGAATCTCTGTTTAAGTATAGTACCAGAATGTCTGTTTAAGTATAGTACCAGAATGTCTGTTTAAGTATAGTACCAGAATGTCTGATTAAGTATAGTAAAAACATTTTTGCACCAGAATGTCTGTTCAAGTATAGTACCAGTATAGTACCAGAATGTCTGTTTAAGCATAGTACCAGTATAGTACCAGAATGTCTGTTTAAGTATAGTACCAGAATGTCTGTTTAAGTATAGTACATTTTTTTTGTACCAGAATGTCTGTTTAAGTAAAATACCAGTATAGTACCAGAATGTCTGTTTAAGCATAGTACCAGTATAGTACCAGAATGTCTGTTTAAGTATAGTACCAGAATGTCTGTTTAAATATAGTACCAGAATGTCTGTTTAAGTATAGTACCAGTATAGTACCAGAAAGTCTGTGTAAGTATAGTACCAGTATAGTACCAGAAAGTCTGTTTAAGTATAGTACCAGTATAGTACCAGAAAGTATGTTTAAGTATAGTACCAGAATGTCTGTTTAAGTATAATACCAGAATGTCTGTTTAAGTATAGTACCAGTATAGTACGTCAATGTCTGTTTTGTAAAAGTACTGAAGGTACTTATTGCACCCGTTTTGCATAAGGATAAATAGATTTCCAGTGATACTGGAGCTATAAAGTTGGTCCATAACTTAAAACAAAATGATGTCTTTCCTTTAATGATCTGAGGTTTATAGATGAAAAGAAGAACGTTTTGATAGTCTTTAACGTTCCCCTAATTTATATGAAATAATGAATGACAAAATATTTTGAATGATTGCTAGCTCTGCTCTTCCACTATACAAAGTGTCATTTACTAAGTGCAATTTTGTCAGGTCTTTGATTTCTACAGTATTATGACTAATGATCAGATGACGCATTTTCCGCTATTTATAATGCTTAAAATTTAAAGTTAATGATACCTTTCGAAATGTAGAGACATGCTCAAGTATGGTTTAGCAATGAATTTAAAACTGTCAAAAGTAACGAAAATAAATTGGTATATTTTGAACTTCTTCTCAAAGTAAATGATGGCATCACGATTCTTCCATTTAATTTATTCCGCTGTTGTAGGTTGGACATTGTGCTCAGTGATCTGGTATATTTTGATGATAATTGGATAACTGTTTCAGCATATATTGTAAAATCATAAGACAATTGTTTGTGAGTATCTTTGCGATATCATACGTTATTTTTCTCCTGAAAAAGTCGTCACCAACGTGCAAAAACCAATGTGTGTTTGTGTATGTTTTGTAATTTTTTATTTTGTTATTTGTTTTTACGTGAATTATATTGATAGAAGTGATCAATCTAAAACCAATTTCTTCAACTAAAAACAGAAGGTTAAAGGCAGATTATCGTCATCTGTCATTTGAAGTTTCCATGCAGTGCAAAAACAAATTGTTTCAAGCCAAAATAATGTGTTATCACTATTCTCCTTCCGTTAGGTTTCTTGTACTGAAGGTAATGCTGTGTTTAACCACTGCAGTTTTTTATCCTTCTTTAAATATAGTGTTTTTCCAAACGACTAAAAACTGAGTTATTGTGCTTTTGACATATATAAGGTGCAAGGATTTTTCTTGCACGGAATTCAATAATAGTTATTTTAATGGTATACACATACAAATAATTGAATTGAAAGTTCAATATAAATTCTTATTAAAAACCGAGGACACGCACAAGGTGTACTATATCTGTTTAAGTCGAATACGAGTAAACGTGTTCTTACAATGGTCATGATGGTGTATAAATCATTGCAATCCCTCAAGTATATCCTAGGCAATATCCTTCATCATAAATTAGTTCAATCGAAAATACCTCCTTATTTCAAAGACCAGTCTTTACCAATAATTTCTTATACCTATATACCAAACCTATTGCAACTAAAATTTTCAATTACAAACGCGTTTTGCAGAATCTCGATATTGACGACTTCAAGTCTAAACCTCCTGATTGCACTTGTGCTAGTTCCCAATTCATATATAATCCTGCTGGCCACGTTATTACCGGTGACCTTAACATTGTTAATAACACTTCTCTACGAAATGTGTTATCGAAAGGTCCGAAATATCGTGAGCCTAAATCCATCAATTGGAAATACAACTTTAAAATTTTGATGGACTCAGTCGAGGATTATGCCAGGCAATGGGCTAAACGTGAAAAGGAAGACGTAGACAGTCTATCCGAATGGATTAAGGCAGTGAGGTCGTTAATACAAATCAGAATCAAGAAACTGAATGGGTCCATCAATGCCCATGCTACGTCAATCTTTAAAGACCCAAATGTTGCTAAACACTTATCCGACCTCCATGATAAATATGTTGTTGCCCCCGCAGACAAAGCCCCAAATAACATCGTTTTTGTCTGTAAAAGTCACTACATTAATTGCTTGATAAACGAATTAGGTATAGACAATTCACTTGGAAACTCAACATATACCCTCACGACACTTACCAAAGAGGAAATCCTGGATAATCATAGGTCTGTTCTTTGTTCCTTTGGTATTTCAACCAAAGATGAAGAACTGGATCTTCCATCACTGTATTGGATACCTAAACTACATAAGTGTCCTTACAAACAACGGTATATTGCTGGGTCTTCCAAGTGCTCCACGAAACCTCTTTCTAAATTATTAACATCTATTTTATCAGCAATCAAAGACGGGCTTCAAAGTTATTGTGAAACTGCCTATTCTAGAGGTGGCGTGAATCAGATGTGGATACTTAAAAATTCCAAAAATCTTTTAGAGTACATACAATCTAACTCTCTTTCATCTTGTAACAGTATTAAAACATTTGACTTTTCTACTCTTTATACAAGTATTCCACATTCCAAACTAAAAGACAAATTGAAAGAGTTGGTATTACTTTGCTTCATATAAAAAAAGAATGGCCAACGTAGATACAAGTATCTTGTCTTAGGGAGGGATAAATCATACTTTGTAAAGAATCACTCTGATTCAAACAAAAAATTCTCTGAAACCCATATTATCAAGATGCTTGATTTCTTGATTGACAACATATTTGTAACGTTCGGAGGACGTGTTTTTCAACAGACTGTCGGCATCCCAATGGGAACAAACTGTGCCCCTCTACTTGCCGACTTCTTTCGTTATTATTATGAGGCTGACTTCATGCAGGAACTTCTTAGGAAGAAAGATAAGAAGTTATCAATATCCTTTAACTCTACTTTCCGCTATATAGATGACGTTCTTTCACTAAACAATTCAAAATTTGGTGACTATGTAGAACGCATCTATCCCATCGAATTGGAGATAAAGGATACTACAGATACAGTTAAGTAGGCATCATATCTTGACTTACATCTAGAAATTGACAATGAGGGTCGGTTGAAAACAAAACTTTACGACAAAAGAGATGATTTCAGCTTTCCAATTGTGAACTTTCCATTTCTAAGTAGCAACATTCCAGCAGCACCTGCATACGGGGTATATATCTCCCAATTGATACGATATTCCTGTGCTTGCGTTTCCTATCATGATTTTCTTGATAGAGGGTTACTGCTCACAAGGAAGCTATTAAACCAAGAGTTCCAAATGGTGAAGTTGAAATCATCCCTTCGTAAATTTTACGGACGCCATCACGAGTTGGTTGACCGTTATGGAATAACCGTTTCACAAATGATATCGGATATGTTCCTTACGTCGTAACTACAATCCCCTTCCCTTTCATGAATGTGACCTACCGAATTAGACTATTTACCGGATTTGTAATCACATAAGCAACACGACGGGTGCCACATGTGGAGCAGGATCTGCTTACCCTTCCGGAGCACCTGAGATCACCCCTAGTTTTTGGTGGGGTTCGTGTTGTTTATTCTTTAGTTTTCTATGTTGTGTCATGTGTACTATTGTTTTTCTGTTTGTCTTTTTCATTTTTAGCCATGGCGTTGTCAGTTTGTTTTAGATTTATGAGTTTGACTGTCCCTTTGGTATCTTTCGTCCCTCTTTTAATCAACGATGTATCGCGTATGTGCATGTAATGGACTGTAAAACCGTATTTGATTGGTTAACTGTTAATTGTCTTGTGTATTTATCTGTATTTGCCCTCGATCTAAGCACTTATTTTATTCTGCATATCATAATGACTAAAATAATAGTGTGTATTAAAATTCTGATGCGCGCGTTATTCAGTGTGCACCAAATTTTTAATGTTATTTCTTCATAGACAGAAAAAATATTACAGTCATTCCTTAAATAAAAAACATATGCATATTTTTTTTTATTTTGAGGTTTCTTATGACTTTTATATCGATATGCATTTCTCCTTCTTTTACTTGTATTGAATTTATCTATCAAGAAGAGAATAGAGAAGTTCTCGAAAAAGTGACGTTACACTGCAAAAACGTAAAAGAACGGTAATCAGTCAAACATATGTAATCTGCAAGAGCGAAGAAAATATGGGATATAATGGCCAAAATATATTAAAAAGACCTCATCCGATTTTGAAAAAAAATCTGTAACTTTAAATTATAATTTTATTCTAAATTTAGATTTTCTATTTTTCAAGAAATAGTAAAAACTCCAAAAAAGAAGTAGACATTTGAAAATCTGCCGTATTCTTAATAATATTATGACACTTTTGAAAGAAAAAAAAAATGAAACAGGATTTAGTTTCTCTGTTTACATAAATTAACTATTTCTAAAAATCTATTTATGCAATTGACGCATCAGCTCATATAGTTCAAATTTCATATATAGCTTTCAAGTTAATAACTGTTAACAGATCAGCGGGTACTCACCCTCCAAACACAAACATACCATGGAGCTTTCATTGTAGTGTTTTGTAGTCTGTTGATTTTCTCTTCGTTGTATATCTGTGGGGCGATGGATGTTGTTGGTTTTTTTTTTACATATATATGCTTTTTGGGGAATAACAGTTATGTAGGTTTCTTTTTGACCGACAAATTGTGATTGTCCCTTATGTATCTTATGCCTTTAATTTGGAAATTAATTGAAAATGAAAGGAATAAAAGATTTGCAAACCAGGACCTATATATATATATATCACTCGGATGAATTGACACTTCTATATAATATGTAGCCCCAAACAAATAAAGTTTAATCATAATACAAATTCCACTTTTACCTTGTGAACGAACAATGCTTATGATTTATTTTTTTAGCCATTGCGTTATCAGTTTATTTTCGATTTATGAGTTTGACTGTACCTCTGGTATCTTTCGTCCCTCTTTTATAACCTTTTTGATAATTACTTAATTTAAAAAGGGAAACAGAAGGCACATGCACCAAAATACAATTAAAAAATCTGGTCAGCTATTTGCATTTACACGAACAAAAATATATATTTTGAATGATATATCAACGTTCTATGCTTTTTTGCGCATATACTCATGTGTCTTTACAAATGATTGTAATAATATGCAATATATGACAGACATACAAAGCATTTTGCACAAATTCAAGAAGAAAAGCAAAGTGACTCATCTCTTTCTACAATTGAAGGATTGCCTCGTTTATGATTCTGCTTTAACAATATAATCATCAAAGATTAAAAGAACAAACGGAAATAGCTATAATATGTAGTGTTATAGTAAATGCGTTATAGATATTTGTCTGTAAACTCAATTTTGTTGGTAATAGGGAATGTCCCGTCTTTTTTTTATTTCATTATGAGTATCTTGTCAAAAAGTTTCAGCTGAACTATGTCTACATTGCGTTACTAATTTTTCAATGATACTAGCTTTTAAGATATTCTAAAATATATCTAGGGTAATTTACTTCCTGTTGTTACTATCAACATTTTCCGCGCTTCATTTACAATGTGCTGTATTTAGTCAATGCTATTACACCCAAATACAATTACAAAAAGAGGCAATCAATTCTTCTTTTTAAATACAAGAATAATTCATCCTCAATATATCATGATATGGTCGAAAGTAAGGGCGACTAAGAAATTTAATATTTGTCTTTTAGATTACGTCTATTCAGATAATTAAATACAGATTGGAACTAATATGCATTAATCAATCTTCGTGCATATTTCCAAGTGTTAGAAGAATTCAATTATTCAAGTCTTTGAATCAACAGCAAAGTTCGCAAACGTTTAAAAGCTGTTAGTAACTCGGCCAATATTTTGGGTTTTTTTTTTCGTTTTGGCCGTGTTCTGATCCGGCCGATACAGGGTTTCGGAATGTCTCCAGTTTAAGATCGACTGTCATGATAAACGCGCACTTTGTGTAAACTGTCGTTTGGAAGACGCTGCTTTATCTACTAGTACTTGCCATAAACATTCCGTAACGTTCAATGTGGCATTTTTTTTGTCGGCTGAAGATATGGACAACGGGCCTGCATATTATCAAAAAGTTCATTTCTTTATACTTTTTATCAGTTTAATAAATACATTTTAATTTACTGTTCACTTTCGCTTCTTATGTTTTGTTAGGTTTCATGTATTCAACACGAACCAGGCTTGTTAAAGGATGACCTATAATCTATTGTTCAAGTATTTGCTATTTGGTCTTTAGATATCTCACTGACAATTATATTCAACTCCTAGTTTTTTTTTTTAATTCTTGTGTTTCTGAATATCTCGTGCGATGGCAGTACCTTTCCAGTTTATATGTTTGTGTTGTGTCTAAATATGTATTTTAACACTTTATAGGGACTAAAAAGGGTAACAAAATGTATCAGATACTGTAGCAAAACAGCACCAGATCATTTGGTATTGCACCTTATAAAGTAAACTCAGATTTAGATAGTTCAAGTTAAAGGTAAACATGTGGAAATCAATTAAACGGAAATAAAACACAAAAAAAGAGGTAAACACTTTAGTTGATTAATAAATATATTATTACGTGATAGTTTCTGTATTGGCCGTGTTTTGTGTCCGCGGGTTGCTGTATTGGCCCAAGCCATATTATATTACAAAATAAATCTGCAAACTACTGGATCATTATATCGAACGCCAAAAAAAGTGAGATTGAATATGACGTTTTAAGCTTGCTTTTCAATTCTTTGTAATAGGATGCATAACGTATTTTTGAGTGGTGGTATATTTATTCCACCGGGCCCGATTTGACTGATTTACATCTTATAAAGATTATTCAAAGTATTTTAGTTTATAATTCCGCCCTAGCCAGTGCTAACAGCCGTCTCAAACTTGTATAGAGAGAAGAATTTTGTTTCGCTCAATATTGAAGGCCTCATTATGACTTTGAGATGAAGAAAAGCAATATAAGCGCTGTTCTTTTGCTTTGTGTGTTATTTTATTTTATTTCTTTTTTTTTTTTTTTGGCTGTGCGTGTACTGATTTTGTGTGATGGATAATTCCAAATATCCTTTGTTTTTCTATAATTTGATTATTCTCCAAACGGCTTTCATTCTATATGTAATGTGTGTCAGATATAAAGGCATTTGTTTCGCATTATAAAGACTGCAAGATCAGTAGACTGATGTAAAATCTGTGTACTCTTTAAACAATATACAAACATATTCTTTTTTACATATTTATTGTAAGATTTCATAACGAGGTCGAATTGAAGTAGGAACTTAAATTTAATTTCCTTTATAAAATATGTATTTTTGGTCTACTTTAAATACCTAATTGTCAGGTATCTTTCCTAGTAAATGAAACAGTTAATTGTTTTCATCTGTTGAATTGTAAAAGGCTTAGACGTAAATGTGTGTTAATATTCCTTTATAGATAATGATATTTAAAAACAACATATCTTCAAACCATCAAATTGCATATTCATTTTATTGCTGGCCAAGATTATGTAACAATCTCTCAAGAGGGATTTTAAAATCACACATTCCTTCCAGAAGCTCTTTGATTTACACAAAGGATAAATATTTTATTTTGAAGCCTTTAAAAGATGTTACATAATTTTGCTCGATATTAATTGCTATCGTAGGGACCTTTTTATGGTAATACATCGAGAGGTTTCAAGTTATTTTCGGGCATTTTTTAAATTGTTGTCAGAAAATTTCTAAATTTCAATATAACAGACTGCAGTGTAAAAATTTCTATCTAAATAGCGCTCGCAAGTTTTTTCTATGATTTCTTTCAATATCGCCAATGCTTCTATTTTAATTGCTGCATTCCTAGCATATTTGATTTACAGAAAATGAGCATATGTCATGACAGGGTGCCAACTTGTAGCTTATAATTTTTTGAAAATGCTAAATATCATTAGAAAGTACAATTTACCTTTTCATGACATATAATCAAAATCAATGGCGTCAATCGGTTTATGGATGACTCAGAGCAGACTTTGCGTTGATCCATACTACACTCAGAGCAGACTGTTCGCTAATCGACACTGGTATAAGGCTAACCGAGTTAGAATTATGTTAATGGGGTATGTTACTAAATTGGTAAAAGTAAGTAAATTTTTGGGATTCATTTTCAGATTTGTACATAGTCTTTGTAGTCTCACAAAATCATCCAGCATGGAATTATAAAAGCGTATTTTTGAATTAGGGTAAAAAAAATGGCCTAATTGTAGGACATGTTTAGACTCCTTAAATAGTTGTTTATAGATTTTTATGTGCAGAGAGTATGTCATTCTCAAATCACGGGATCGGATTCAATGTACCCATTTCCAACGGTTGTGTATCTAAAAATTAATCACAGCAAAAAATACAGCTCTTCTACAGGCACGGTTGCTTGGAGGGGAGAAGAGGAATTACGGGCGTGGATTTTGATATACGAAAATCTTTTTATATTATCATTACTTTAATCTTTGTATCTATGATGAGTTCATTTTCAATAAACTTAAATTTAATACTGCATGGTAGAGGGTTTTGCAGACAATATGCTATCGTCCAAATTTAAATTGACAATCAATAGTCCAATTGCCAATTACAAATTCGATTCTGTTATTTCACACTTTTTAAATAAATTACTTCTCTTTGTCAATCGTAGACTGGCTCCATACCAGACACAATTGGCTGTTGCTAAATCAAATCATGTCGAATTTAAAGTGATGTATCGGCGGTTTAACTAATTTTTTATGGAAAATAATTTCTGATGACAAACGTATTTAGCTTATCAACAAATTAATGTTATTAACAGATTTGAAAACCTAAACGATTACCCACATTACGCACAGGTAAATTTGCTCTTTCTGCTAGCTCTCCATTGTAAATAAAAATTAATGTCCCTAATAAGGGAGACAACTAAAAAAGGGATCTCTAATTACAGGGTCAATTACGGGAATTGGCAAAAAGCCTATTTAGTTTATAGTTTATTCATTATAGAAAAGATTAGTCAGAATAGAATAGAGATGTTCTGAAAATATTGAGGTTACATTTTTAAAGCAAATATAAAGGGAAGATAAACAGACATTGATATATAATCTAGACGACCGTTTGAATATGGGTATTTATCTACTTCATCCGACTTTGTGGAATTTTTGAAAGTTTTTAAATTACAATTCAATTGTTAATATTAACAGAAGTCAATTTATTACTTTGATAAAGGGGTATAAATCGCTCAATCTGAACCTTAATATTCCGTATACCAAACTTTTTCAGAAAACTGAAAAATATAAGGTATTTTATAGAATACAAGAAGTTATATATTGTTTACGTTCATATAGCAAAAGCACGTGTCATGGCCGTTTTCTTTATTTTTCGTAGTGTCTTATGAGTTCGTTTACTGAATCACTAGCTGTTACCGTGCACATGATAGTTACATTCCACCGCGAACATAATGGACAAGAAATGCGGTTTGTGGTTCCCTCCAGGTACTTAAGTTTCCTTCACCAATAAAAAAAAATAACCGCTACAATATAGTAAGTGGAGATGCAAGTAGCGTTAAAAATTAACAATCCACATTATTTTGTGTTCGATTGGATGGAAATGGGCATGGTTTAAAATGAAAAAAAAATAGCAGGGCTTGTCACATGAATGCTCGATTGAGCTTGTAGACTATACGACGCAAGCGCACTTAAGGCTTTTCTATATTTGCATCATATCTTTTTATGCCCCACCTACAATAGTAGAGGGGCATTATGTTTTCTGGTCTGTGCGTCCGTTCGTCCGTCCGTTCGTCCGTCCGTCTGTCCCGCTCCAGGTTAAAGTTTTTGGTCAAGGTAGTTTTTGATGAAGTTGAAGTCCAATCGACTTCAAACTTTGTACACATGTTCCCTATGACATGATCTTTCTAATTTTAATGCCAAATTAGAGTTTTTACCCCAATGTCACGGTCCACTGAACATGGAAAATGATAGTGCGAGTGGGGCATTCGTGTACTGAGGACACATTCTTGTTTTAAAGTAAAATAATCGGTTTCCTTCTCTTTTGACATATAAGCACACACGTTCATGTCTCATTAACGTATGATTACCTATCATTTTTCTTTCACTAAACATTACTTTGTTAACAATTTTCCAGTCTTCGTCTTTCTGATTGTTGTATTGTTCTTGTTACTAATAAATGCTACTATAGCTTGAAAATATTTTTTATAATTTTTTCACGCGTCAAAATCCACCTTTAAAGTAATATATACAGGCATTAAACTCTACTAAATTATCTGTAATAAAGTTTTCCAATAAACTCTTACTAATAAAGGATACTTTTCACAATTTTCCAATGTAATTATTACAATTTTTGTATACCTCGCATAAATCTCCGGTGTTTTTCAATATCTATCCGCAGAACAACTCGTTAACTCATTTTATTAAGGCATGGAGATATAATTAAACCCTACCTCTAGCACAACACCCAATTTGTTTCTTCAAATTTTCAATTAATGTAATTAGTTTATGTTTGTTTTCTACGTATTTACCAATTATAACACTCTAGGTTGATACACTCTCGCACAATTATTTCTATGAAATTTGTTATATGTTATTATGTGACCTACCGAATTAGACTATTTACCGGATTTGTAATCACATAAGCAACACGACGGGTGCCACATGTAGAGCAGGATCTGCTTACCCTTCCGGAGCACCTGAGATCACCCCTAGTTTTTGGTGGGGTTCGTGTTGTTTATTCTTTAGTTTTCTATGTTGTGTCATGTGTACTATTGTTTTTCTGTTTGTCTTTTTTCATTTTTAGCCATGGCGTTGTCAGTTTGTTTTAGATTTATGAGTTTGACTGTCCCTTTGGTATCTTTCGTCCCTCTTTTATGAAAGCACGATTATTTGCACATTTGAAACATTAGAATATTCAATTCATAGAAAAAAACATTTGGTTTGTGATTTTTGATAATAAAATGATTAGAGCAGGATTTGCTGGTAAACATATTTACACCTTGAATTTTTGTTTTCATATTTTTTCTGTTTATATTCATATATGATGCGCATACTAAAATATATCAAACAGATTTTAACTAAACGATTTACATCTTAAATGACAAATATCATATTAATCGTGTCTTGTCCATATATAAAAAGAGGGGCGAAAGATACCAAAGGGACAGTTAAACTCATAAATCGAAAATAAACTGACTACGAAATGGCTAAAAAAGAAAAAGACAAATAGACAAATAATAGTGTACATTACACAACATAGAAAATTAAAGACTAAGCAACACGAACCCCAGCAAAAACTGGGGACGATCTCAAGTCCTTCGGTCGGGTAATCAGATCCTGCTCCACATGTGGCACCCGTCGTGTTGCTCATGTTATTACAAACCCGATAAATAGTCTAATTCGGTAGGTCACATTCATGAAAGGCAAGGGGATTGTAGTTACGACGTAATAAACATATCCGATATAATCTATTAAACGGTTATTACATAACGGTCAACCAACTCGTGATGGCGTCCGTAAAATTTATGCAGTGATGATTTCAACTTCACAATTTGGAACTCTTAAAAGATTATATTCATTGAAAAATCCACTGAATACATTTGTACTCAAATTTGAAATTATTTTCATAATATAAATGACTAAACCCAATTTAACAATACGGCTGACATAATTTTTTAATATTTTAGTCTCAATTTTTAGCAAAACAAAATTACGATAAAAAAAATATTCAAACAAAGAAGGGGCACTAACATTTTTATATTGTTTCTGAAATTTCAAAAATAAATAAATAATTCAACCATGTAATGATTTGGTTAGGGATATGTTGCTGTTTCCATAAAAAAAAATGGAAAAAGGGCAAAGTTTGGTTTTTACAAAACGTATAAAGCTAAGAAAAACGTAACTTTAAATGTTCCATAACGTTTCACCATTGCTGTTGCAGCAGTTATACAAATGTTGCAATTGTTTTATTATCAATATAAAAAAAGAAGATTTGGTATGACAGCCAATAAGACAACTCCCCACAAGAGATCAAATGACACAGAAATTAACAGCTTTAGGTCACCATGGGGCCTTAACTAATATTTAGTTTCATTCAAGCTTTCTTTATTAGTCCATAGACAATGTTCTTACTTTTCTATGATTGTATTATAGATGTCTCTGGAAGTACTAGAATGACGGGAAATCGTGATTTTTAGAAAATATGTTGGTAGAGTCATTAGATTAAACAAATACCCGGGAAAGTGATGATACAGAACATCACAAGAACAGACTTGGAAAGGACTTGACTCATCAAATTATTACTAAGCATCAAACTAATTTCAGAAAAACAACACAGGAAAACAATAACATACATTGTATTTTACAGTACTCACAGTTAGTACCGACTGTTTCAAATCCCAATTGGAACCAATAGTTATTCAGATAAGGCTTCAGGTTTGGTACCATTAAAACGTTTAAATCCACTGCAATTGTTTGCACCTGTCATAAGTGTGGAATCTGATGTTCAGTAGTTATCTTTTGTTGATGCTGTTTATAAGTGTTTCTCATTTCTCGTTTTTTATATAGATTAGACCGTTGGTTTTCCCGATTAAATGGTTTTACACTAGTTATATTTTGTGACCCTTTATAGCTTGCTGTTTGGTGTGAGCCAATGATCCGTGTTGAATACCGTACTTTGACATATAATGGTTTACTTTTATAAATTGTTACTTGGATGGAGAGTTGTCGGGTTTGCACTCATATCACACCTTCTTATATCTATGAATGCTATTTTTTTATATATATTGCGGGAATACACAATCAAGATCAAATCAAAATAGCCCTAATCCTTTGTTTAAATTAAACAATTGCTCATATGATTGTGCTTAAAAATTATAAACTTGGGTTATTTTGGGAGGAAAACGAAAAAAATGCGTCCGGATATTGTTTCCGTCATTGGACAGAATTTTAAGTCAGACTAGACTTCCGGTTTGCGTTTTCTGTATACTTTAAAGTTTCAAGTTCCAAGAACATACATATTCTATGAATAAAGTGTATTTGCTATCTGCCATCATTTTTAAGTTTGCTTTCCACCGCGGTCACATAGAGGGTCTATAAAATATATCAATGACCGCCGTGGATAATTAATTAGTTAACCGAGAATTGATGGTAAAAAGCAAATACACTTTATATATAGTAATGAAGTTCATAATATACTAAATGTATGTTCATATTGAAATTAATAGAAAACAAAATATTTGAGAATTTTGGAAAAAAAGGAGGACGGGGTAGATATACAATTGTACTGTCCTCGGGGACCTATGACTTTTTGATACCTTTCCTGAAATTCTCCAGTCATTAAATCTTTTACAAATATTCTTCCTGACTATAAGAGTTCATATAGTTAAATAACTTAACATTTGATAGAGCATTTTACTATTGTTCTCTGCTTTTTATTAGTGTTTTATATTATGTAATACTTCTATATTCTGTAACTGTTTTTATTTAAGCGTCACTGATGAGACTATCGTGGAGGAAAACTGCGTCTGGTTTACACAATTTTAATCCTGGTATATATGATTTATTGTCAATTTCCCATTGCATGTTTATGCTTTTGCAATAAAGATTCATTCGTTCATTCAACTTTATTTTCTTTGCTTTGTAAAGACTGCATGATTAAAAGACCAATATATTAACATATTTGGACTCTTTATTCAAGAAAAATGTATGTCTTAAAAATATCAGATTGTCATTTTTTCTCACCATGCAGTATTTAAGGTGGCACGTTTCAATTCTGTATTGTTCAAAGCAAATGAAACAGGTAAATTTTTGCATTCCTGTCCTCAAAAGAGGCTTAGCAGTAACAGAAGCTTTTTTCCTATACATGTTTGTACAGGTTTGTGATATCGAAAGACTAAATAGCTTCAAAGTATCAATTTGCATATTCATTTCATTTCATTATAAGCTAAGATAATTTATCATATACTTAGCATTGATATGATAGCTTTTGCATATGTGTAATGAGCGGAAGTACACAAGCCATAATTTCCCACCCGGACTGATAACAAATATCAGGTGCATCTCGTGCACAAAACCCATAATAGTGCCTATCGTGCAAGTTACTTCCGGTGTTTCCGGTATCGGTTGTTTACTTTTCCATTGTGACGTCAGATATTTTTTTTATGACGACGTCAAAATTTACGGGAACTTTTGTTGGGATAGTTTAGTACTTGTTAACAAATGCCATTTACAATTATGAATCATTTTATAGTACAACAAACATGGAGTAATAATGATCATAAAACTTTTTCAATGTTTCAAAATGCCTCTATAGGAAATGTTACCATAAATATATATGAAGGAAGTGATGCTGTTTTTGGACAATTATAGTATATTTGATTCATAATTTAACTTCTTTATAAATATTTTGACTCTTTTAGTTATTGCATTTGTTTATTTGCCTTACATAAAACAATTGTCGGAAGTGTATGATAAAGCGATTAATACATGGCCTTTTCCATATCAGCCTAGGTATTATCCCTCGACCCATATCAGCATCTCGACTCCTTCTCGGGCTTATATGGGGGTCTCGGGATGATACCCAGGCTGATAAGGGGGCCATGTATTAATCTCTATGTAACAACCTCTTAAGTGGCATTATAAATACCATATTCCTTTCAGTAGCAGTATGATATGCACACAGGTGCATTATAAATACCATATTCTTTTCAGTAGCAGTATGATATGCACACAGGTGCGTTATAAATACCATATCCCTTTCAGTAGCAGTATGATATGCACACAGGTGCGTTATAAATACCATATTCCTTTCAGTAGCAGTATGATATGCACACAGGTGCATTATAAATACCATATTCTTTTCAGTAGCAGTATGATATGCACACAGGTGCATTATAAATACCATATTCTTTTCAGTAGCAGTATGATATGCACACAGGTGCGTTATAAATACCATATCCCTTTCAGTAGCAGTATGATATGCACACAGGTGCGTTATAAATACCATATTCCTTTCAGTAGCAGTATGATATGCACACAGGTGCGTTATAAATACCATATTCTTTTCAGTAGCAGTATGATATGCACACAGGTGCGTTATAAATACCATATTCTTTTCAGTAGCAGTATGATATGCACACAGGTGCGATATAAATACCATATATTCTTTTCAGTAGCAGTATGATATGCACACAGGTGCGTTATAAATACCATATTCCTTTCAGTAGCAGTATGATATGCACACAGGTGCGATATAAATACCATATTCTTTTCAGTAGCAGTATGATATGCACACAGGTGCGTTATAAATACCATATTCCTTTCAGTAGCAGTATGATATGCACACAGGTGCGTTATAAATACCATATTCTTTTCAGTAGCAGTATGATATGCACACAGGTGCGTTATAAATACCATATTCTTTTCAGTAGCAGTATGATATGCACACAGGTGCATTATAAATACCATATTCTTTTCAGTAGCAGTATGATATGCACACAGGTGCGATATAAATACCATATTCTTTTCAGTAGCAGTATGATATGCACACAGGTGCGTTATAAATACCATATTCCTTTCAGTAGCAGTATGATATGCACACAGGTGCGATATAAATACCATATTCTTTTCAGTAGCAGTATGATATGCACACAGGTGCGTTATAAATACCATATTCCTTTCAGTAGCAGTATGATATGCACACAGGTGCGTTATAAATACCATATTCTTTTCAGTAGCAGTATGATATGCACACAGGTGCGTTATAAATACCATATTCTTTTCAGTAGCAGTATGATATGCACACAGGTGCATTATAAATACCATATTCTTTTCAGTAGCAGTATGATATGCACACAGGTGCGTTATAAATACCATATTCTTTTCAGTAGCAGTATGATATGCACACAGGTGCATTATAAATACCATATTCTTTTCAGTAGCAGTATGATATGCACACAGGTGCGTTATAAATACCATATTCTTTTCAGTAGCAGTATGATATGCACACAGGTGCATTATAAATACCATATTCTTTTCAGTAGCAGTATGATATGCACACAGGTGCATTATAAATACCATATTCTTTTCAGTAGCAGTATGATATGCACACAGGTGCGTTATAAATACCATATTCCTTTCAGTAGCAGTATGATATGCACACAGGTGCGTTATAAATACCATATTCTTTTCAGTAGCAGTATGATATGCACACAGGTGCGATATAAATACCATATTCTTTTCAGTAGCAGTATGATATGCACACAGGTGCATTATAAATACCATATTCTTTTCAGTAGCAGTATGATATGCACACAGATGCGTTATAAATACCATATTCTTTTCAGTAGCAGTATGATATGCACACAGGTGCGTTATAAATACCATATTCTTTTCAGTAGCAGTATGATATGCACACAGGTGCGTTATAAATACCATATTCTTTTCAGTAGCAGTATGATATGCACACAGATGCGTTATAAATACCATATTCTTTTCAGTAGCAGTATGATATGCACACAGGTGCGTTATAAATACCATATTCTTTTCAGTAGCAGTATGATATGCACACAGGTGCGTTATAAATACCATATTCTTTTCAGTAGCAGTATGATATGCACACAGATGCGTTATAAATACCATATTCTTTTCAGTAGCAGTATGATATGCACACATGTGCGATATAAATACCATATTCTTTTCAGTAGCAGTATGATATGCACACAGGTGCGTTATAAATACCATATTCTTTTCAGTAGCAGTATGATATGCACACAGGTGCGTTATAAATACCATATTCTTTTCAGTAGCAGTATGATATGCACACAGGTGCGTTATAAATACCATATTCTTTTCAGTAGCAGTATGATATGCACACAGGTGCGTTATAAATACCATATTCTTTTCAGTAGCAGTATGATATGCACATAGGTGCATTATAAATATCATATTCTTTTCAGTAGCAGTATGATATGCACACAGGTGCGTTATAAATACCATATTCCTTTCAGTAGCAGTATGATATGCACACAGGTGCATTATAAATATCATATCCCTTTCAGTAGCAGTATGATATGCACACAGGTGCGTTATAAATACCATATTCCTTTCAGTAGCAGTATGATATGCACACAGGTGCGTTATAAATACCATATCCCTTTCAGTAGCAGTATGATATGCACACAGGTGCGATATAAATACCATATTCCTTTCAGTAGCAGTATGATATGCACACAGGTGCGTTATAAATACCATATTCTTTTCAGTAGCAGTATTATATGCACACAGGTGCGATATAAATACCATATTCTTTTCAGTAGCAGTATGATATGCACACAGGTGCATTATAAATACCATATTCTTTTCAGTAGCAGTATGATATGCACACAGGTGCGTTATAAATACCATATTCTTTTCAGTAGCAGTATGATATGCACACAGGTGCGATATAAATACCATATTCTTTTCAGTAGCAGTATGATATGCACACAGGTGCGTTATAAATACCATATTCTTTTCAGTAGCAGTATGATATGCACACAGGTGCGTTATAAATACCATATTCTTTTCAGTAGCAGTATGATATGCACACAGGTGCATTATAAATATCATATCCCTTTCAGTAGCAGTATGATATGCACACAGGTGCGATATAAATACCATATTCTTTTCAGTAGCAGTATGATATGCACACAGGTGCATTATAAATATCATATCCCTTTCAGTAGCAGTATGATATGCACACAGGTGCGATATAAATACCATATTCTTTTCAGTAGCAGTATGATATGCACACAGGTGCGATATAAATACCATATTCTTTTCAGTAGCAGTATGATATGCACACAGGTGCATTATAAATATCATATCCCTTTCAGTAGCAGTATGATATGCACACAGGTGCGTTATAAATACCATATTCCTTTCAGTAGCAGTATGATATATGCACACAGGTGCGTTATAAATACCATATTCTTTTCAGTAGCAGTATGATATATGCACACAGGTGATTGATATCATCGGGATACATATATCGTTTTACATTGCGAGGTTTAAAGTTATTTCCGGACTTATTTTATTGGCGATAAATTTCTGAATTTCAATTTTAAAGAATTCAGCATAATATTTATTGAAAAATTAACGCCCGCAATGTTTCTTTATTAGTTGACACAATATCTCCTATATTACATTTTAAAAGCGTGATTTTAAGCGGATTTGACGTTCATACAATAATACTCTTCTTTCATGATAGTGTTATAACTTTACAACATGTTTGAAAATAAGATATCGTTTGAAAATAATACAAATCTCGAATTGTTTTGGCATATAAACAAAATCAAGAGCGTCAATTGATGACTCTAAATTGCATTTGTCTGCTGATCTGCATTAGCATAGGGTTTAGTTAACCCACTATTCCGTTGATCAAGTATGTCACTGATTAGTTAAAAGTCAGGTTTTTTTTGGAATTTATATATTTTTATATTTGTACATAGTTTTTGAAATCTATCAAAATTATTCAACATGTTATTTCGATTGACACAGAGAGATAGCGATTGATAATAAGGGTAAACATAGTTTCAGTCAAGGACTTGTACGGACTCCTGAAAAGGTTGTAATGTTTATAAAACCTTTTAATGTACAGAGAACATAGCATTTTCCAATCACGAGACGACAAAAAACATTTTATTGATTGATGACAAAAGGACATAATTGTAAAAAACTAAAATTTAAAATCACCGCTTAGAACATGAATATTCGACGCGTTTGAAAGATATAAGATGCAATTTTACTTGGGGGTTCTTTACGATTTCATCTTGTCTTTTTTTACGTATACCGAGCATTTTCTTTGGGAATATTTTACCATCATTTATTATTAATTTCTTATTTATTTACACACATTTTTCGTATTTTCAATTGATTAATTGTTCAAGTTACTGATGAATGCTATAGATTGACATTTTGTTTTAATTTTTATCACGCTTAAATTTGCAGCAATAACATCAAAGTACTAGAAGAGCCATTGCACTGTACTAAATAATGTTTCCTAAAGTTTTCAAATAAACTTCTTCTAATAAATGCAATTTAACACAATTTTCGAATGTAGTTACTACAATTTTGCTCAACCTCGCATAAATCTCCCGGGCTTTTTCAATAATTTATCCCGCGGAACAACTCGTTAACTTGTTTTATTAAGGCATGAAGATCTAATTAAATCATACCGTAAGCAGCATAAACCGTATCTATTTCATAAGATTTTCAATTTAAGTAATTACTGTATGTTTGATTTTTACGTATTTTACAATTACTACACTCATATCCGACAATTATTTCCTATGAAATTTGTTATATTTTTCTGAAATTAATAAAAGACTGCGGGATTTTTTATCCAATAACGTATCCCACTGAACAAGTCAGTAATTAATGTTTACAAATTCACCACAA
>JAHUZM010000693.1:0-21892 GCA_019925275.1 Mytilus edulis
AAAAAATGAAACTTTGAAAAGCGTTGCATCACAAGGTCAATATGCGCATATTGTCAGGAATCCCAGTTTGCACAATTTTTTCAATAGACTCAGGACTTTGAAGATTTTTTTCTCAATATTTCTATACGGTTGTGTGTGCTGACCTGTAATATCCTACCTTATTACTTGATTAAATTTCTTGAAACTTTGTATCTCTAGTACATAAACTAGATTACTATTTTGTTTTGTTCAGTTTGTTCAGTCAGGATATTTTTCTTGGTTATAAAATTTCACTTTTTTTTTTATTGTAAGTGATTCGTAAAATAACATTGTTAAGTTGTTTGTCATGTTCGCAACTCATCGGAATTGTTGTTACCCTATTTCATGAATTTTCTTGAAATTTTGTAAAAATATTTAAAATGATATGGAACTAAAAAAATCTCTTATAATCTTTATTTAGTTTGAAAATAATTGTATTAAACTTAAATTTCATTAAAAATTTTAAAATTTCTTATGTTATTAACATATCCATTCCAAACATATTTTTTTTTTTATTAAAAGTAATAAAAGGTTTTACTTTTCTTTATTTTTTTTAAATTCATAATAATTATAACCCTCAAATCTACTATTTTTCCTTATGAGAAAGTGATAAAATGTTGCAATTCTGTAAGTTCATTAATTATCTTTAACAGTATTAATTAAACACTTACAAAAACACCTATTGTTATTATATAAACATCTATTGAAATATTTTTGTTGGAGTAGGTAAGATATAAAATGTTGGCATTCGAGGAAGACACCGTCCTTAATACGGTGTCTTCCCGATTGTCCCACTTTTTTAAATTACAGGTAAAAAAGTAGTGGAATTTTGTGGGACAATCGGGAAGATGTTTGTGGGACAATTGGGAAGTTTAATTGTGGGACAATCGGGAATTGTTTTTATTGTAATTAATCTGTTTTTATGGTGTGCAGTAAGTAATTACAGGTAACTAATCAATTTTCTTGTAAAATATGAAAAAAAACAAGAACATAAAGTGAGTATTAAATATGTTGCACATATTAATATGAAATACATGTATCATCAGCTTTCGGGTCGATCCGGCCCCACGTCGATCCGTCCCACGTCGATCCGGCCCAAATGTTAAGTCGATCCGGCCCAAATAAAAATATTTTTATAAGGAACAAAAATAAAGATATATATTAATTGTAATTCATAAATGTGTATGATTTTTATTATAATGTGAAAGGTGTACGATAAAAAAAAATAAAAAAAAAGGCCTTTGAAAAATATTTTCTTTAGATGAGTATAAAAGAACTAGATTGTTTATGTTTTTATTACAAGTTTTCAAGATTATTGGGTATAATTATATTAAAACGTATATAAAAGAATTCAGACATCAACATTAATCAGCTGAGCAGTATTAAATTATCACTTTCTCTCTATTGACTGGGGTCCTGACAAGTCTTTAATCTTGTGTACAAGCCGATTCCCAAGCTGATACATCAACACTTTATTTTTCTTTTAAGTTCTTAAAATTTCTCAAATTGAGAAATGTTGTTTGATTTGCCGAATCCTTTCTGTAAAAGAGAGGACAAAATGCGTTTGATATTTAATATCACCATGGCTTTTCCTTGTGTGGTATGTGACCAACATGTTAGACCTCGACAACTATAACGGCGTTTTGCATTTGCGCCGATCTGCATTTCATTTGCGCCGATTTTTTCTTTCATTTGCGCCGATTATTTTTTTCATTTGCGCCGATTTTTTTTTTACAGGTAAATTACAGGTGAATAGATATAAGAAGATGTGGCATGAGTGTAAATGAGAGAACTCTCCATCCAAGTCATGTTATTTTTCATTTATCATTTAAGACCTCTTCCATTAGCCATTTGTACAAATGTAATGAAATGTCAATCATAACATGTATATAACTGTTGTCCCCTGCTCACTACTGGGAGATGGAAGAAGGCCCACAAGATACACCTCCAGACTTTTTCTTGACAGTACCCGTAGTTCTTTAACCTCTGTCTTTCGGACATCTGCCACATGTTTATGCTCGATCAGTGTTTTGACAATATAATCCGTGGTGACTCTGTTTTTACACGATTTGTGGTACATTCGTAAGATATGTTCTTATGTTTCAGGACACTAACCTTCCGATATGTATGGCCCTCGATGATTAAAGAATTGACTCTTCGGCTCGTTTCAGTGTGTAATATGTCCACCATGTTACAACGAAGTTCCAGAACAATATGAATCAAAATAAACTTAAACATAAATGAACAACAATTATAACCAGATTTTATCAATGGTATAGTACAATACATGTACAAGTATTAACTTACCTGTAAATCTAATTAGGAGCAAATATAAAATCGGCGCAAATGAAAAAATGAAATCGGCGCAAATTATGGAACGCGTAAAGCACATTAATAGATAATCACAGTTTATCGGCGACAATGATAGATTATCGGTCGACCATTATAGATGTACGGCGTAAAGTATACTTTACGGTCGACCATCATAGATGGTCTAATTAATGTGACTCGCGCGCAGACAATGATAGTTACTTCTTTGATAATGCATTTACAGTCGACAAGGTGAATTGTTTCGACAATGATAGTTAACCTCGACCAAGTGAATTAAAACACAAGTCGTAAATTCGATAATTTTAGATAAAACCGGAAATGCTAGCCAATTGTAAAATCGATTTTGATTGGCGGTCAACTTTTTTCTTTGGAAGTTAATTCCTTGAAGTTAATTCCTTAAAGCAAAAGTTACCCTTTCTAAAACATGTTCAACGGGTGTTTTAAAAAACAAATTTCGGACTTCACATCCTTGTATTAACTATGATGGTAAAGTGCATCGGACTATTCGTGCAACAGAATGGACACAAGACGAACATAGTTTCCAATTTTCAATCCTCGAATATTGAAGCTTCTTGTAAAATTTAAAAGTTCCACAAATAAATAAAGTTTTGTTTTCTCTATCGTTTACAAAGTAAAATACCTTTTATTATCATATACATGTATATTTGTATTTTTTCTCTAAAAGGTTTGATTTTTACAGGTAAATTGCATATTACAGGTGGCTAAATGATCACATGTTTACCTGTAATATTGCTAAGAGGTGTCAGAAGTTAAATTTCTATAACAACTGGCCCCAATAAACGTTGACATAACAGGGAAAAAGTGTTTTTTAAGAATTTTATAATCAATAAATTAATTCGAGACTGTTTAACAGTAAGAAACAAATTTTCAACATTCATAAACAAGAAATCTTTAAAGATTTAAGATTTAAAGGTTCTTTTTTTGTGTGTAATTATTATGGTTGTTCTTTTGTTCAGAAATCTGTATATCATTTCATATAATAATATTTTATGAAGTTAGTGTGTCTTAACACTGATTAGGACTCCTAAGTGCACTAAAAACTTATAATATGACACTCTTGACAAGAAGGAGTACTATTAAATGTAAAAAAAAATCATGTTATGTTAGAAATTGATATTTAATGCATAAACTCAAAATAATAAAATAAACAGAATAACAAATAAATGAAGTATTTAACAATGTTAATCTTGCCGGTTTTTCTTTGATTTTACCGAAAATCGATGAACCGCAAGATATGGGTCAAATTACATATCTGATTACTCTATTATCTTAAAAAAAATGAAAATTTTAAACTTATTTGCATAAGAAAATATCTCAGACATTATATATGTTTAACATAGAAAATACTTTAAGATTCCGTGATTATTATTTTTAATAAGACATCTATAGATAAAAGCTTAAGTGTACCTTGGTGAATTCAATGCTGTGATGTCATAGCAGATCTTAGAATACAGAAAGTTGTTACTTATAACGATATTTTTATGAATTGACAAAAAAAAAGTTTGTCCCGGGTAACCGCCCTCCCCCTCTATGATTTGGTATTGCCGAAGTGGGAGGCTAAAGTTTAAAAAAAAAACCGCGACCTAACAGACTACAGAACAGCAGACAGTGGATACAACATTTGATATGTTTTAAAGACACAGTTGGACACAAAATGATTGCACTGGGTAATTTCAACTATCACATGATGCCCTATGAATTACTTGACATACTATATTTATCAATTACCTATAAATTAATATGATTGTCGATGAAATATAGATGTTATACTATTATACTAGCAAATAACCTTAGGTCATCACTATATATATATATAGCTATTTCATCGTCCTAAACATACATGAAATCTGTTCCACTGAACGTTAAGCAACCAACAGTCAATATTTCATCACTATTTCAAACCATTGAAGGTATTAAACATGGAAACTAATATGATTGTCAGTGAACTATAGAAGTTATACTACTATAAAAGCAAACAACCTTATATCATCACTATACCATCATCCTACACATACATGAGATACTTGCCACTGGGTTTTAAGCAATCAACAATATATAATTCTTCGCCAATCGTATCAAACCTTAGAAGTTACCATGCAACCTGATTACAAATAATATGATTGTCAATGAGCTACCTATGGAAGTAATGCTATTATAATACAACAGATCGTTGGCGTTTTAATGGGCGGAGTTGCCTTCCTGGAAATATTTTATATTGCTATATTTGACAATGACCATAATAATAAACAATAAAATAAAGCAATATCTTTCAAAAATAATATCAAATTGCACAAAAGAACGAGAAATAATGGATTTAATATATTCAAAGAAGACGGTGAACAAAAACTATTTGAATTTAATTCCTTTACAAATTGCGAGAATTATTAGAAACAATAGCAACATGTACAAAATTTGTTTCTGAATATATTCTGTCTATAGATATTCATTGGTTATAGTTCTGCCAAATTAAAATATTTTGATTCTTTCAGATTAAGCTGTCTGCCTGTGAGGCTTACTTTCTTTTACAAATGTTTCACCGTCTATATGATTCTTTTTTGTTTCTCTTGATAAACTTTATTTAATTATGTACAATTAGATATTCACTAGACAGTATTTGTCGGCCTCTGATGAGGGTTTACCTTGGAATATTCCTGAAAGAACCCGAAACATTGCATATTAAATTCTATAGAATTAAGCAATATAAAGTACGTAGTGTCAGGTCAGAAATATTGATGCCATACCATGAATAAGTGGATTTATGGTTATTATATACACCAAACAAATAAAAAGCTACTTTCTCGGCATTTCTTTTAATTTAAAAATTAAAATCTGGTAATGATCAGTTGATATTGCAAGAAACTTTTCTGTACCGCATTTATTTGCTAAGGTTTGCTTCTTAATTACACAGTAAAATTATATGTGTCCGATTTTCAAATAATTAGTTCTGTAGCCCGAGTTGTGACTGGATTTACAGGTGTGCGATTGCGCAATTTATTGCCCTCCAATTAATCACCTGAAATTAAGCTGGAGGTGAAGTTCTAAAGGTAATTGTTTTTACAACTAAACAAATTACTTTATTTAAACAGAAGCACTGGGCAATACTATGGTATTCAATCCGGAAAAACAATATATGTCACGGTACATATATATTATATATATGTGTGTCTCTGTTAATGATAAAAAAAATGCACGATTTTTTAATATAAAATATTTGATATAAAAAAAAATGTTTTGTTATATTAAAAATGATAAATGATGCATTAATATAGAAATTAGAAAGTAAATTATTCTACAACGACTTGCCATGTATATGAAATTAGTACCAGTTATAACTTATTAACTTTGTCACGGTAAAATTATTATGAGTATAATAATTAATAACTGTAAACTTGCATGTAATATAATTTCGTCTCAATTTTTACAGATAAACAGTATTCTAAAATACTATTAATTGCCGGTTGTTGAGATCTAGCTAGACGATCAATTTGACTTAAACGCGTTGCGATGGATATGATTGGACAAAATTAATTAGCATTGTCGATAACCTATTGTGATTGGGTACATATGAATTGCTATCGAAAACAGGGCGTAAATGCATTTACGAATCGCCGTGGGACGGATCGACTTGGGCCGGATCGACTTGGGGCCGGATCGGTTTGGGGCCGGAACGACCGGATACCTATCATCAAACATAGAATATAATGTAAAGTAAAAATTATCAGATATTAAGCAGGCACTACTCATTTCTTCATTATATGATAAAGGGTTTCAATCAAGCATTTTAGAACACAATTGGTTATATAAAGCACACATATTGTAGAAGGTTCAACAATAAAGCATACATAATACATAAGTATATGATCATTAAAGCATAATCATACATAAAACATACATCATGCACAAAATATCATAAAATCGCAACAAATCTAGTCCAAATGTAACAAATAGGTGGCAGTTCATACAAAAAAATAATTACTAACTTTAATTAGATTATCAAATCAAATTAAATTCATTTATACTCTTCAACTTCGTACTTCATACTTTATTTGGCCCTTTTAACTTTTTGGATTCGAGCGTCACTGATGAGTCTTTTGTAGACGAAACGCGTCTTACGAGCCGCCGAATGGGACTCCGTACCCGTACGTCTGGCGTATATACAAAATTTAGTCCTGGTACATGTATCTATATCTATGATGAGTTTATTTACAACCACTGGATCGATGCCACTGCTGGTGGAGATATATTTCCCCGAGGGTATCACCAGCCCAGTAGTCATCACTTTTGTGCTGACATGAACTATCATTGATATGGTTATATTTATAAATTAACTGTTTACAAAATTTTGAATTTTTGAAATTCTAAGGCTTTTCTACCTCAGGCATAGATTACCTTAGCAGTAATTAGCAAAACGTTTAGGAATTTTGGTCCGTACTGCTCTTCAACTTCGTACTTTATTTGGACCTTTTAACTTTTTGGATTCGAGCGTCACTGATGAGTCTTTAGTAGACGAAACGCGCGTCTGGCGTATATACAAAATTTAGTCCTGGTATCTATGATGAGTTTATATTTAACTAATATTGCAATGTATGCATTATTTTACTATTTATTTAGAATTTAAACAAAAAATATTACTTTTATTTGTACCTTTTTTCCTTTAAATGTACCGGTAAGCATTATTTTGATATTTATTTTGAATTTAAAAAACAAATATGATCATAAATGTTGGTATTTGTATTTGTTTTATAGATAAAAGTAACATTTTAGATATATTTTTTTGAATACTAAATGTTATATTATTTAATGAAAAGTGCATTAATTTCAACAAAAAAAATCATATTTAATACTTAAAAAATTGATATAACCAAAAAATAATACTTTGAATTGGTAATAATTAATTCTTGTTATTTTAACAACACAAACACCAAGTCTACTGTTTATTTAAGAACATTTCACATAAAAAAATAATGTGGGACAATCAGAACTTTTCATGTGGGACAATCAGAACTCTAAAATTTTAAAAAGTGGGACAATCGGGAATAAACCCTTAATACAGCGGAGACGCATACTATAAAACACTTTTAATTACCAATTACAGTCCGATGTTTGATTTGAGCTGACCGGTGTTCGAAACCACGACCTCCTGCAATCGAGGCGGAATGAAATCCAAATATACAATGCCGAGCGGGAGCAAATTGTTTAAGCAATTTTATGACTTTTTTTTATTTAAATGTTATAAGAGAAATTGGCCCACAATCAATTTAAATCACGGTGAGCGGTGTTTTTTTTTTACTACCAAAACGGCTCCATCTAGGTCTCTGATTTCGCTTTTGTCAGTAATTTTAAACAAATTTTAAACGGACAATAATGAATTGCATATATAGTATACGCAGCTATCAGCAGGCGCGGATCCAACCATTAAAAAATCCAACCATTAAAAAAGGGGACAGTTCAGTTTTCCAACACATGCAAGTCATATAGTAAAAGGAGGAGTCAACCATATGTCCCGTACAAAAGCATTTTAACATTGTCAAACGAAAAAGGTGCGGGTTCCAACCCCCTGAACGCAATCTGAAAACCCCTGAACCAACCACTGATGATAAAATCGGTTCAAAATACAGAAATAATAAAGAAAAAGTTCAAGTACTCTGCTACAAATTTCATAAGTTAAAAACAAAATCTTCCTCCTTCCTTGATTGTTACCCCGATTTTAATATCAAATGATTGATTTCATTAAAATTATAATGCCGTAAATTTTACATAAATTATAGGCAAGAATATTATAAACATTTCAAATGATTTCATTGTTTCCCCTTTGTTGTGCTGTTACACCAGTACTGTTCCGGGTTAGGCCGGGTTAGGCAATCGTAAAATTAAACCCCTTTCTAAAGATATGTGGGTAAAGATACTGCATAAAAGAGGCCTTTAACCAGTAAGGTAACCATAAATAGTAAGTACGACCTCAAACTTTTTTTATTTGAACGTCGCTGATAAGTCTTTTTTTCATTCCTGCAAATCGATGACAATTGTGGGTTTGATGACAAGAGCATGATACTTATAGTAGTGCTGGGTGTTTTAAACAATATCAACTGTTGACCCACTATGGAATTTTCACTACGACGACTTTTTCAAAGACGGTCGCCATTAATGAACAAGTAAAAATATACAAGATGTATGTATAATTCCATGTAGACACTAAATTCCTTGCGGTTACATCTACACCGGAGATTAATAAACAAGAACTAGAATGAATACTTTGGGGGTCTCTTTTCAACGGGTTGTTTTCTTTTATTGTTTTAGGGAGAAGAAAATTTATAGTTTTACTAATGAGTCATTGTAAATCTCAATGAAACCGTTATGTTTTCCCACTTATTCGCTAATTTGACCGGAAAACAGATAAGTTTAAGTACACTAAACACTTGAAACAAAATGTTCCTCCTTCCTTGATTGTAACCCCGATTTCAATTTCAAATGATTGATTTCATTTCATTAATCTATTATTCAAATATAGATAAAATTTAAATGAATTGAATATTTGGAACAATGTATTAAATTCTATTCTAAGTAATTGGTGTTTAAAATAAAATTGCTATGGACCATCCTTGAAAATATATGGCGACTTTCTCCTAGATGGCCACCATTAGATATGAAACTGAATTAACAAATATCACTCGAACTAGGCACACATTTAACATGGAAGTTGTGCTTGGGAGTTGTGCTTGGAAGTTCCATGAGACAGATTTTTCAAGTTGACCGCCACAAAATATCAAAATTAACAAATATCTTCTTTTAAAGATCATATCTGGCATGGTAGTAGTGCTAGGTGTTTTGAACATTATAAGCTATAGTCCACCTTGACATATATTTTTTTGCGGCTATTCTCATGAGGAACGCCATAAAATGTCATCACTTATTTGACACAGTATTCGTGCTGAGGTGGGTGGTTTGAAAATTAATAGCTATGGACCCACCTTTATATCTCAATATTGCGACTTTTTTCCAAGAGGGTCGCATTTTCTGTAAAACTCAGTACCCTTTCCTATCAAGTGTATGCCACATTTATATACTAAAGACAAACATTAAATAGTTTTTTTGAGAAAATTAATAGATAAATGTAACTATTGTATCGTTCTAGCAGAACAGAACTCAACAACAATGGATCCCTTCAATATTGCTATCCTCGTAAAATTTAGGGACGACATCAAAAGATCAATGTAGAATAAAAAAAAAACTTAATTAAATAGTTTGTGGGCTATTGGCTAAAATGGTTTCAAGTTTTGTTTATTCAAAATCGATTTTTCATATATCCATATTGGTAAATGAATTTTTTCAAATTAAGTTAAGAGGGGGTGGGGATGGGGGGTCAATGAAAAAACTATGTGAATTAAGTTTTTATCCTACATTGTTCTTCAAACTTTTGATGTCGTTCCTTAATATTACACACAGCTATAAACCCAGCTACGATCAGGTGCGAATCCGGACATTTTTAAGAGTATAGTGCGGTTGGGGTTTGGGTTGGTTGGGGGAATGGGGTAGGATGGGACGGTTCTAATAAAAGCAAGTCATATAAAAAGGGGGTTCTCTCCATATGTCTCTATGTAAAAATATAAGAACACCCTCCCAGAATCGTCACTGACTAAATGATAAAGTCTACTTTATTTACATATTTGGGATGTAAAAAGCTATATAACCGAGAGAGAGAGAGAGAGAGAGAGAGAGAGAGAGAGAGAGAGAGAGAGAGAGAGAGAGAGAGAGAGAGAGAGAGAGAGAGAGAGAGAGAGAGATTGCTTAATATATTTCAGATGGAAAATTTATTTTTACTTATGATTGAAAATCTCAATGTAACCGTTGTTTTTCCTCTTATTTTGACAGGAAAACAGTTAAATTCAACTAAACTCGCACAGATTTTACTAGAAACAAAACCTTCCTCCTTCCTTGATTGTAACCCCGATTTCAATATCAATTGATTGATTTCATTAAAATTATGTAAATAACAATTAAATGAATTGAATATATTGAACATTGCATTGAGGGGATCTTGAACTTTTACTCTTGACACTGTTTGCGGTAGATTATTTCACTGCATAAAAGACGCATATATCCAGTAAGGTTACCATAAACAGTATTCATAGGCAGAGTCGAACAATTAAGACCCTACGACATATGTTTTTCGAGCGCCGCTGAGTAGCCTTTTGTTAGTCCTGCAGATCGGTGACAAAATTTTGGGTTTAATTTGGAGGGGGGGGGGGGCTTTTAATTTTTTGGGGGGGGCTTTAATGGGAAAAACCACAAAATTTGACATGGTAGTAATGGTGGATGTTTTATAATAATATTTTATTCCAAAAGCTATACAGCTTATAGGATACATACACATACTAAATATAATTTTACATGCACTAATATTAGAATCTTTACGTCAAGAGTTACATGATACATATAAATTTCGAGGTGTGCATGAAAGAAAATATAATACATAATTTGGTAAACAATATTGCTTTGGACCCACCTTGAAAATTTCAAAATGGCGACTTTTCAAAGATGGCTGCCATAAGTTATAAAAATCAACAAGTATCAGTTATTAAAGGTAACATTTGGCATGGTAGTAGTGATGGGTGTTTTTACACAATAGAATTCGAAGCTTTGGATCCACCTTGAAATATTAATTTTGCGGCTTTTTTTTCCAAAATGACCGCCATATATCATCACGGGGCACAGGACGTTTGCGCTTTTTTACCTGTATAACGTTAGGACATTCGCGCTTCAAATACTATGGACATTTGCGCTTTTAATTTTGATTCACCTATATTAAATTGACCGGAAATTTGCGCTTTTTACCTATAGTCGTCTACCTGTTATTCTAGTATTCATTACGTAAATTTAACTTATATTTCTCATTAGTACGACAAATGGTCCAGAATCCTTTCATGCTTCTACTTGACTCATCCTGCTATTTGAAAAAAAACTTTTTGAAGAGTATCATTTAACAACAGTCTGTGTGTTACATTGAGATTCGTTTTACTGATGAACAGACACCCCTGTCAAGAATTAAGAAAGAGAAACTCAATTATTTAGTTTAAACAATATTTATTCAAAAAAATCAACATTAAACATATTATACAATGAAATAATATTAAGGATTCAGAAACAAGCAATTTGCTTTTACAAATCTGTCTCCCTTTACAGACATAATACACTTATTGAACAATACATAAATATAAATACTGGCATGCTCTGTAATAAATATATGAATATGAAAAAGGTGAAAAAGGAAGAAAAAAAAATTCATGAGAAAAATAAAATAAAAATAATAATAAATAAACGTGAATAATTGTAATTTATAGTGTGAAATGCTTGGGTTCCTATTGAGTGATGAGGCATTAACATCAAGAGTTAAAACGTTTACTTTTAATAATATATTTTTGCACCAAACTGAATAAAATACTATTTTGCTCATCTGAGAGTACCGTTGATCCAAAAAGCAAAGTTTTTGTGTTTACTTGGACAGGAAGAACTGAAATAGAATCTAATAGTTCATGTTTTAAATTAATGTATATAGGACAAGATAACAGAAAGTGAGTATTTGTTTCTACATCACCACAACGACAATTTGGAGAGTCTACTAAATTACGAACGAAAAGGTGAGAATTCAAAGAACTTGAATCCATTCTTAAGCGAGCATGAAGAATTTGACCAAAACGATGTCCTATATAATAATACGTTGGGACCTTACTATTTTGGGTACTAATTTGTTTTTTGAATAATGATAGAGATTCACATTTTCGTATGTTTAAGTTAAGAGTGTTCCATAGTTTTGTTGCAGGGATGAAATATTCAGAATATAAACGGGTCCGAGTGTTGACTTGGGTAATATTATTTCTTTGTCTTGTATTATGATCATGCCTACTTCCTACTGAATCAGGCAATAAGTCTCTTAAATACTCTGGAGTTTTATTATTCAAAATTTTGTGATAATGAATTAGTCTATGATTGCGTCGTCTTTCAGATAATTTTTCCCATCGAGTTTCAATATATAAATTGTTTATACTGGTAAGTTTGGTACCCCCCGTGACGATACGCGCTGCGTCAAGCTGAATATTTTCAAGTTTAGCAATCAAATTCTGGTTTTGGGAGTCCCAAACGACATCGGCATATTCGAGAATTGGGCGAACAAATGATATGTAAACTTTTTCAAGTGAAAATCTATCAAGAACATTTTTCATTTTTCTCATTATATTTATTCTTTTGTAAGATTTAGAAACTATATATTCAATATGGTCGTTCCAGGATCCGTTGTTAGAAAAAAAGACACCTAGATGTTTGTGTTTGCTAACTGTTTGTAGCTCTTGGGTATTCATATTATTTATTATTTATTTGAAAATGTGGTTGAAATACCTTTCAGAACAGATAACAATAGCTAATTTGTTTGTTCCTTGGGCTTCAGATATGAAGCAAACTGACCTGTGATGACTGTACGTGTTTTATGTCTTTAGAATGTTTACTTTAGCTCAGTCTATATAAAATTTTAAGCACATATCAATGTGCAATGCAATGTGCTATGAAATGATTTTTTTAAACTTTTAACCATAACGAAAAAATATGACTTTAACTCTGCCAGGTCAAACATGCGGGTCCCAAACCCGAATAAAAGAGGAGATAAGTCATAAAACCATTGCAAAAGCGCAAATGTCCTATGTAAAAAGCGCAAATATCCTACGATTTAAAGCGCAAGTGTCCAAAAAAAATAAGCGCAAATGTCCTATGAAAAAGCGCAAATGTCCCATGAAAAAGCGCAAACGTCCCGCGTCGATCATCACGGACATTGACGGTCATGTTTGACATGGTATTAGTGCTTTGTGTTTCGAACAATATAAGCCATGGAACCATATTGAAATACCAATATTGCGGCTCTTTCAAAGAGGGCCGCAAAATAATATAAAAATCAACAAACATCACGTATTTCAGGTTACGTTTATTTTTAATAAATCTCATACCAAGTGCAATCGTTGTATTTAAAATATGTAGTAATAAGAGGAAAAATGAGAGTTCTCTCAAATAAACAACTCCTGGTATCTATGATGAAGGTATGTTGAATGAGCTTTCTAGTAAGCAACAATAACCAACTTTTGCAAACACTGATAGGAAACACATAAATTACGACGTGTGTTTCTAAAAACAGTTATCATCATAGACGTTAAAGAAGTAAAATGCACTGGTTACCGCGCAGATGGTACCATTTTGGAGCTGACGACTCTCTGGTAGAAATGTCAGCTACCTGCAAATTTTTTTTAATGTATTTTGCTACAAAGACATGGAAAGTAAACAATTGGAAAATTATTTGATTAAGTATAAACACTGTTTTGATTGTCGATTTGTACGACTAATAAGATGATGTTCAACTTAAAGATAGATAAGGGTTCCGCGAAACCCTGTGTTTCAAATGTGACTGCTTATGTCAGGGTAAAAATGATATGATGACTACATAAAAATCAAATCCATTAACCAATGAGTAAAATACATAAATGAGAATATAAAAAGAAAATAGCACAGAGTGTAATCTAATGTTTTGATTGATGGATAAACATCTTCCCATGTTTTGCAAAACTAATGAAAGTTTGAAAAACTAAAACTCTGAATATAAATTTATCAGTTATATATGGAAAATGAAAAAGTTAGCTACAGAATGGGATGCCATGTCTTGGCCAAGAAGAAGTTTTTTTCTTCAAATTTTGTAAAATTCCTAAAAATTTTGAACAACCAATCATGGATGTCTATAAAACTTAAATTTCAGGCTGAAATTAAAGTGTTGATGACATCGACGATGCCAGCACTGACGTTTAGGGTCGTTTTATCTCGACTTCAGGTTAAAATTAAAGTGTTGATGACATCGAAGATGCCAGCACTGACGTTTAGGATCGTTTTATCTCGACTTCAGGCTAAAATTAAAGTGTTGATGACATTGACGATGCCAACACTGACGTCTAGGGTCGCTTTATCTCGACTTCAGACTGAAATTAAAGTGTTGATGACATCGACGATGTCAGCACAGATGTCAAGGATCGCTTTATCTCGACTTCAAGATTTCAATGAAACCGGCATATTTAGCTGAATTCATAATATATATATTCAAGTCTACATATTTTGGTCAAATTCATCATAGGGCACCAGGGTTTATCAAAGAATAAAATTCAAATGATAAGAGGTACTTGTTCCATTATAACTAGTGTAGTACGTAGTTTTATTTATTTAAAAAGAACGCCTCTCTTACACGTCCGACACTCGGCTAACCGAGAGATTGGTCGGTTAATCTATATTGAGTATGCGGCTAGATCAGCGGTTGGTCTGTTAATCGGGTTGGCTAAAGTCTGTTAATCAGGTGTTATCGAGAAAATCATTGAAAACTCAGCATGTTTCATTGTATAACCTTTTAAATATATGTTTATCATAAAAAACATTTATGTCTAACAAAACTGTTCAATGTACTGAATCCAGTGGTGTAATTATTATTTTTCTAGCTTCTATGTACGATCTATAAAATGAAAAGGCAAGTTACTCATCAATAAATTTATACACATTTTACACACACAAAATGTACACAAAATGACACCTAGGTTGAATTTACTTGCATGCAATATGTTGAACATTGAAAAAAGTCAGGCAGTATGTGTGTTAACCAAATTAATATCATTGTGTGAAAAATCTACACGAAAATCTGTATTTTGGTTACATAAATCAATCTTTATTTAAAACCTGGCCTGTTAATGGGTCGGATGTATAAAACCCGGTCTGTTAATTGGTCTGTTAAGAGTTATGAAGGACAATAAAAGTTTAATTTTATTACTTTATGGTGTGTTAATTTGGTAGGCTCAAGACGAGCGGCTAAAATATACGGAAACAACACTTGAGCAATGGAACATATTATATAAACGGAAACAAAACATGAGCAATGGAATATAAAATATACGGAAACAAAACACATGAACAATTAACACTTTAGGCAATGGATATTGAAAATTGATAAAAATGGTTTCAAAAAGTGTTAAATTAAAGTGAAATTGATTTTATCCGAGAATGGTCGCATATATCATGTGGATTCTGTTTAATTGTCATGAATGACACCAATTTGTCATCTACATTGGTAACCAGTCTATAAATCAGAGATTAACGTCGTAATGTAACTAAACATCAGTTAGTAAAATATATTAGGATGCCTAAATATAACAAGAGTGCACACACTGAAATGTCTCGCCTTCTTTACTAATCATTAATATTATGTTGATAGTCCTAAGTATAAAGATTTATTACAACTGCCACATAAACTTAACATTAACGAAGATAGCTAAACAAAGACTAATGAACCATGAAAATGAGGTAAAGGTCAGATGAACCATGCCAGGCAGACATGTACAGCCAACAATGCTTTCATACAATAAATATAGTTGACCTATTACTTATAGAAAAACAGACCAAAACACAAAAACTTAACACTGTGCAATGTACCGTGAAATTGAGGTCATGGTCAAATAAAACCTGCGAGACTTACATATAGATCATAAAATATTTCCATACACCAAATATAGTTGACCTTTGGCATATAATATTAGATAAAAAGACCAAAAACTTAACTTTGACCACTGAACCATGAAAATGAGGTCAAGGTCAGATGACATCTGCCCGCTAGACATGTACACCTTACAATCATTCCATACAACAAATATTGTAGACTTATTGCATAAAGTATGAGAAAAAACAGACCAAAACACAAAAACTTAACTATAACCACTGAACCATGAAAATGAGGTCAAGGTCAGATGACACCTGCCAGTTGGACATGTACACCTTACAGTCCTTCCATACACCGAATATACTAGCCCTATTGCTTATAGTATAAGAGATATAGACTTGACCACCAAAACTTAACCTTGTTCACTGATCCATGAAATGAGGTCGAGGTCAAGTGAAAACTGTCTGACGGGTATGAGGACCTTGCAAGGTACGCACATACCAAATATAGTTATCCTATTACTTATAATAAGAGAGAATTCAACATTACAAAAATTCTGAACTTTTTTTTCAAGTGGTCACTGAACCATGAAAATGAGGTCAAGGACATTGGACATGTGACTGACAGAAACTTCGTAACATGAGGCATCTATATACAAAGTATTAAGCATCCAGGTCTTCCACCTTCTAAAATATAAAGCTTTTAAGAAGTTATCTAACGTCGCCGCCGCCGCCGGATTACTATCCCTATGTCGAGCTTTCTGCAACAAAAGTTGCAGGCTCGACAAAAAATAGAGAAAGAATAATGAGTAAGATAAATAAAATGTAGAGAAAAGTAACATAACAATTTAAAGAATACAGAAATAAACAACACCCCCAATCCGGACCCTCATGGTATACACGAGAATCTGGATGGAGATACAGAATATAAATAAAAGATAAGGACAATAAAGAGAGATGCATTGCTAAAAAAGTGAGGAAAAAAAAACAATAATTGTTTAAGAATAAAAACATGAAACCCCCTGGGTGTTGAAACAGTAACAGATTGCGAAGTACTCATATTGGTGACAAATGCTTGAAGTGTACATGTGGACAACTGCAGGTCTCCTCTGCACATCTGTAGAAAAGGAACTAAACGGAATAAAATGAATTAAAACTTAATACAACCAAATGTAGCTGCATTCGCTTCTTTCCATTTACTTCTTTATATAGAAGGATTTGTAAACAACAGAAGAAAAGAACCAATTGGATGATGCTGACGAATTAGGGTTAAACGTCCAGTGACAAATATCATGTGCATATGAGAACGACAACACGTTATATGTACCCTGTTTTGTATTAGAAGGACACGTTCAGTCGGATTCGAGAACATGCTACTTTGAGCAGACACAAAAATTAAGGCTGATTGAAATCGTTAATAATAAATTCATGCATATTCCAGCGGCCAACCCAGATCACGCTATATTGAAGTGACACACTTTTCAATAAAATGCAAAGAAAGTCAAAATAAAAATGCTTTTACTGGAAGGATAGCGTTGCACCGTATTATCATTTGTTTTATTCAAGAAAATCTCATTCTTAACTTTTTCAATGGGAAATATAAAGGCAGCACAACTTTTTTCGTGGCTAAATAACTCTTAACTGACACAATTCCAATTGTCCAACCCATTAACAGACTTTATTTCAATAATTTTCACTAAAACGTGGTATTACTCACGTTATATTACAATTATAAAATATTTACTATTGTCAATTTATATTTAAGAACCAAAGTAGTATTTTGTGTCTTTTAAATTATATCTAAAATTGTTTGTTTCGCCTTTTATTAAAAAAAATTGCTATGCGTGTAATCATAAATACTACATACTTACACGACGGCTTTTACTTTTACTGAAAACTGCGCAGACTATGAAATGTTTTTAAAGGTGGAAAATATTCTATGATAGATATCATTTTGTCAGACACTTTTCTTTTTTTGATTTGATTCTTATAATATGCCAAAAATCTGTATATTTGATAAAGTTTAACATTAAATTGTGCGTTTTACTCTTAACAGACGTATAGCCAACCCGCTTAACAGACCCACCGCCGATATAGCCGCATACTCAATATAGATTAACCGACCAATCTCTCGGTTAGCCGAGTGTCGGCCGTGTCTTACAACCTCCTTAATACGATCTTAATTGATGCAAATAAATGTGTTTCCACGTATTTAGTATTTGACAGGAAAACAGATAAAGTTTACAATACACTAAAACAGAGTTCATTACTTTCCAAAACAAAAACTTCCCTTTTCATTAATTTACACGCTGCAATGGAGACTTCAGTGACCCCGTTTGAATTTTCCATATTTCCAAAATATAATAGTTTAATGAACTGAATTATTGAAACTATACAGTAATGTTTTACATCAATCATTTGCAAGACTTTTCTACGCATAATACATTTACAAATCAACAAAATAAATATGACTTTTGACAGCTTTAATGCCGTGATGTTGTCACAAACTGTACCAAGAGTGATGCATTTTTTACTGAAGCTTGTAATGGTCGAAATTGGCCTTTGCACATTAATTTCGGGTAAATCTTCTGTACAAGAGTATTGGTAACCCCATTTTGTTTTTTTACTTTGAATAATTCTAAAACATAACGATTTTTTTAAAAAGAATAGTAATATCCCGTTGATATGATACAACAAATTTTAATCATAAGTCATTTATTCTTGTTCTACAAATTATGTGGTTAAATACAATAAACACGTTTTCATACATTTGAAGATATTCAAAAAAAAAACAAACAACCAAAACATATCTCCCGCTTTTCTTCAAAATTGATATCAAAACAAGGAGCTGTGTTATTTTTTTCAGCGAGGCAATTTATCATAAAGACTAAAGGACAAAGATATAAACAATCACTACCTGTTATGGTTACAGAAAAGGCAACAGTAGTATACCGCCAAATTTATAAATCGATTGAGAAAAAACCCAAATCCGGGTTACAAACTAAAACTGAGGGAAACACATCAAATATAAGAGGATAACACAACATTAAAATGTAAAGCACACAGAGGCGAATTATGATATAACAATGGCCATTTTTCTGACTTGGTACAGGACATTTTTTATTAAAAAAAAACGACAAAAAACCCAAAAACAGAACTGTAAGCAAACCGTATAACGCATGTATTGTAATCTATAAAATGTACCGGTATGATAAATAGAGAGAGACGGAAGATAATACATGTGTAAATGAAAATTCCAACTCATAAGTAGAAAATAAACTAACAACGCCATGACTTAAAAAGGAAAAACAAAAGACTAACAACAGTATACAAAACAAAACAGAAAATTAAAGAATGATCGTAGCAATTCCAAAGAAAAAAACCTAAACAAAAAAATCTTAAAATATGGTTAAAGTAACCTTGCACTTGTAATGTGAACAACATATTATTTACAATATTTACAAAATTTCTGAAAGCGCAAGACCAAAAATACCAATGGAGGGTTAACTTAGATATGACACTGGCCGGGCTGTTTTCCATGTATCGACGCTACTGGTAGTGAAAGTTTCACCAAGTGAATCACAAGTTCATTGGTCAACAACCCTGACATATCATTGATGCAACTTGTCTTCTTCTGTAAAACTGTTCATAAGATTTTATTACCATTCTGAATAATAATACTGAATGTTAATTTATATAAAATGTATAATGAAACGTGCATATGGCATGCTTAATTGCTAACTTGGTAGGTATGTTGGGGAATTTGCTCGTCTTATTGGCATATTTATAAAGTATTTCTTTTTATTGAAATATATATCTATTATGTGCCTAATACCAATCTTCATGTTTATTGTAAGAGAAAGGCAAACGATACCAAAGGGATTTTCAGACTCATATAACAAATATAAACTTACAACGACAAAAAGAAAAGACCGACAAACAAACAATGGTTTAAAAAACTCAACATAGAAAACTAAAGACTCAACAACACCATCCCCTCTTAAAGCCGGTGTCGACCTTGGGCGCTCAGGAGGAGTGAGCAGATCCTGCTCCACATGTGACACCCGTCGTGTAAATATATACAAGTACTTAACATTAACATTAGCAATGATAAATGAAAATGATACGTATCCACATTATAAGGTGATTTACTTTCCTGGTATAGGGGAAACAACTCCAAGTTATTTTGGCAACTTGGTATTGATCGGATTCCCACCTTGCCATCGTATTTTTACATTAAACGAATCCTTTTCAACATTGGTTTCAAAACAAATCTAAACCTGGTATACCGGTATCTTTGGTGAGTTTTATATACATGTAGCTCTAAATTATTATATCCTAAATAATTATAATGCTTGTATAGATAGATTGAATTGCATTCTCTCTACTGTTAACCCAACTTCTCTGTCCCTTTTTTATGAGTGCTCTTACTGTACTTGGTGGAAGTTCATAATAAAAAAGATAACTGCAACATGTTTTAGACCTAGAACAGTATGCATAAAAGTATTAACAAAAATACAGAACTTCTAGAATAAATTTAAAAAAAAACCGACAATATTAACAAAATGAACAATAGAAAACAACTGCTGACTTAGTTGAGGATTTTTCCTGCCTTATTTTGTACAGAAAAATTCAAACTGGTTTTGAAGAGTTGAACTAGGACACCATAGTATGTAACATGCGAATTATTTTAAATCCCTTCTACTTTATTTTTACAGGAAATAATACGAAAATCAAATCTCTCTTGCAAAAATACATCGGAATGTCCTCACGGTCATCGCGATGCAAAATAGCGTCCACGCGGCGAGCTGATTATGTTCATAGAGATTTCGATTAACCAACGGGAAAAGTCTTTGATATAAAAAGGAGCTGTTTTCCTTCTTAATATTTTTTTTCTATGTTAATAATAAATACATTTTCTGTTTGACAAGATTTTTGATTTTCATTGTATCTGAAGTTGTCCAATTTATAGTCTGAGGCTACTCAGTTGGTATCGGGACATCAGCAATTGTGCATTTTAATTTGTTTGGATTATTTATTTTACCATTTGAATATTCACTGAATTTGGAGCTGTATTGGATTTGATTGTTTGAATGAATGTTTCTTTTAAGTAATGATATTTTTTTGTCTATTTCGATATTACCAAGGTGGATAGGCTATAGCAGTATGACCAGTATATTAGAATATAATAGGTCGGTAGACTATTTGCAACCACATTTAAATTCCGCCATTTATACATCACCACTTCAAATAGAATTAGTCGGTTAAACCATGTGATTGAAAACAACAGACTGAACAGGTTGTTAACACTTTCAACTATCAATAGGGTCAAGCAACATTTCCGAAATGATAAGTTTATGTAAGTGTTAATTGTGGTACAGTTACGAAATTTTAGTGATATTAATCCTAAAACATTAAAGCGGTCATGATCTAAGTTTGTGAATTATGTTTGCAGTTTTCTTGACATGCATTGTGACGTGTCATCGTATTCATTTTATATTAGAAAACTATAGCAGTTATATTAGAAAAGTATCGCATTCATAAATTTTTGATATAAAAAAATTATCGCTATGATATAAGACAAAAATCGCATTGATATAATACAATATAGCAGTATCTTTGACTTACAGGTGATTTTGACTTAGCAAACAATTGAATTCATCTCAATTGCATCCCACTGAATCTGCTACATGATATTTATAGAATGTGTACACCTACAAATGATAAATCGTGCATTTATGTTTCATTTATTCAACAATTCAATTTTCTCGTTTAACTACACCTTGCTTGTTATTACATAAAATAATCATGGAAATTATACACCAGACGTATGTCGTGTTAAATGTCACCCTGTTTTAAGAAAAGAGTCATTACTTTATGCCGAGAAATCTGCCTTTTTTCGTACAAATGCTTACATTCATCTGAAATTTCCCACAATGCAACTCGTTGACATAAGACAATATCGCTCGTTGATATAAGAAAAGTTTTTATCGAATCGCTTCTTCCATAGACTGCTCATTTGGTT
>JAHUZM010000694.1:0-21889 GCA_019925275.1 Mytilus edulis
AAAATTTACAAATTTTATGAAAATTGTTAAAAATTTACTATAAAGGGCAATATCTCCTTAGGGGGTCAATTGACCATTTTGGTCATGTTGACTTATTTTTAGGTCTTACTTTGCTGTACATTATTGCTGTGTACAGTTTATCTCTATCTATAATAATATTCAAGATAATAACCAAAAACGGCAAAATTTCCTTAAAATTATCAATTCAGGGGCAGCAACTTATCAACGGGTTGTCCGATTTATCTGAAAATTTCAGGGCAGATAGATCTTGACCTGATAAACAATTTCACCCCATGTCAGATTTGCTCTAAATGCTTTGGTTTTTGAGATATAAGCCAAAAACTGCATTTTACCCCTATGTTCTATTTTTAGCCATGGCAGCCATCTTGGTTGGTTAGCCGGGTCCCTGGACACATTTTATAAACTAGATACCCAAATGATGATTGTAGCCAAGTTTGGTTTAATTTGGTCCAGTTGTTTCAGAGGAGAAGATTTTTGTAAAAGATAACTAAGATTTATGAAAAATGGTTAAAATTGACTATAAAGGGCATTAACTCCTTAAGGGGTCAACTGACCATTTTGGTCATGTTGACTTATTTTTAGGTATCACTTTGCTGTACATTATTGCTGTGTACAGTTTATCTCTATCTATAATAATATTCAAGATAACCAAAAACGGCAAAATTTCCTTAAAATTACCAATTCAGGGGCAGCAACTTAAAAACGGGTTGTCCGATTCATCTGAAAATTTCAGGGCAGATAGATCTTGACCTGATAAACAATTTCACCCCATGTCAGATTTGCTGTAAAAGCTTTGGTTTTTGAGATATAAGCCAAAAACTGCATTTTACCCCTATGTTCTATTTTTAGCCATGGCAGCCATCTTGGTTGGTAAGCCGGGTCACCGGACACATTTTATAAACTAGATACCCAAATGATGATTGTAGCCAAGTTTGGTTTAATTTGGCCCAGTTGTTTCAGAGGAGAAGATTTTTGTAAAAGATTACTAAGATATACGAAAAATGGTTAAAAATTGACAGTAGTGGGGGAAGTGGGGGTTCTGGGCCACTTTGTCTAATGTTAACCCTATGGGAAAAAGGTAGCCTCCTGAGAGGTAGCCTCCCGATGTGAGGCTTATTTCTATGACGTCATTTTTAGGTATTATGACATTAATTAATTAAATTAATTAATTTCTGTGGAGATTAGGTCTTTATAAAGTGTTACTAATTACGTTTGTTTTTATTATGGATAAGTATATATATTTTTTTCTTTAAATTTGATGAAAATTCCCAGTCTATTAATAGGTACACAGGAAAACCCCACCTTAGTGTGTATTTACAGATCATTATTAGATGTCTCTGGTATAACATTCACCTACGGCTATTAATCTGTGATTATTAAATCAATATTGAAAGCGTGTTTAAACTTGTCCAGTAGTGTACGTAGTGACCTTTAACATGTTGATACGTGTCAATAAATCCGCCATATTGAATTCTTATACAAATCATTAAATCGTTATATTATTGACATTATTTAGTATAATGTATCTTCATATTTTTGGTGTGATTTTTTTGTTTGTTAGGTATTTGAATTTTTAATATAATTGCTAAATCACTGAAAGCGTTCGTTAACTTGTCTGTGTCGTACTATATAATCAAGTTTAGACTTGTCAATAATCCGATTTAAATGTAATCGCCATGTTGAAAATATTATAAACATATAGTTATGCAGTCTTTCGAAAGAAGTAAATCATAATATTAATTGAATTATATAGTATTATTCTTACAAAGATGAGATTTATCAAGTAGTTAATTTTAATGTGTTCGATGATACATACTGTTATTTATTGTTTTAATATCCAACTATCATCCCTCCGTTAATCATATAATATACTGTATGAATTGAAAACTTATTTTATTATTTCCTCGATCATATTCACTTTTAAACTGAAATCCTTTTACTATAAAATGCCAAACTGATAACCAAGACATTTCAACAGTTTCTGTTGACCTCAATAACCTGGTGTGGTTAAGTACATGGGTGAATGACCATTGATGTAAACATGTCAAGTAATTCTTATCAAATAATGATTATTTCAACCTTTTTTTTTATTAGGCTGTACTTAAACTTTTAAGTAATATTCATTTTTGATAAATTTATTCATTAATAAATGCTTTTATTCCAAATTATTTTTTATTACATCAGGATCAGACTGCAAAAAAAAAAATATTCTTTGCTAGCAAAGAAAACTACGTCTGATCGTTCCAACAGGTAAATTAGACTGAACTGATTATCGATCGAAAATATTTGCCGGATTTGAAATTAACCAATCAGATTACGTAAATTACGGAATTTCCAAATTTATGAAAATTCTGCTATATAAACGCTGTGAATTGCGGGGCTCGTACAGTCTTATCGGTGACACTCTAAAGGTGAAATCAAGTTTACATTAACAGTATCTTAAGGATTTAAAGGTTTGGTATGGCTAATAATTTGTTTATTTTAAACAATTATTTAACGTTTAATAGTAAAGGATTGTATGATATGAATTACAGTTTTCTTGATAAATTTTGTTTTTAAATTACCAATTAATTTTACGAATAACAATTAAATGGAATTGACAGATGCTTATCTTAAGAATGAACAAATAAAAGGGGGAGGTTGTATTTTAATTTTGAGTTCTCGAAAGTTTGAAGTAGTCTCCTGCACTGGTAAGGTGTACTGACTTAGGGCAGTGTCATGTAGCTAACAATGGAGAGGAAGTGTCATGTGGCATGCCCCGCTATAGTCAGGAAGACCTCTCCGACCAAAACCTTTGCAGTCTTGCTTAACAGCGAGAGCAGCTCTGTTTCCAGTGATGGAAATGTTGACGGGCGGTGACTACTTTGGCGAAAGCCTTAGTCAAACATTCTTGAATATCAATCAGTTCGTTATTCATATCAGTATCAAGACTGGGAACCCATACGGTCGGTAGACTGAGGAGTCGTTTTTCCGACCCGTGGGCGAGTACCAGTGGCGATAGGCTCCTTTGATATGAATAATGGCTGGTTGTCTGTATCATATTATGAAAACTAATAAAAATAAAAAATAAAAATGCTTTAACAATATTAAGCACACTTTCACTTTTCAGAAAGAAAAAAAAAAGATGGAACCAGCGTCGAAAAAAGTCAAGATGGCAAAATCTCCAATTAAATGTGGTGTATGCGGAAAATCGGTTTCCCATAAAGAGAGTTTAATGCGCCATAAGAGATCGGTTCATACTGGAACGAAATGGCATTGCACCACCTGCGATGTGGTATTTTCAAGAAAAGACAACTACCAACGCCATAAGCGAAACCATGATAAACAACCAGTCCAAAATGGTGCTGGTGTTACTATGACTAGTACAGAAACAAATAAAAAGACGGATCCATGCAACTTCAAAGCGCTCAATGGAACCGTTGAAACACATTCGATCGATGCAAAAGGATTGAATAAATTTGATCCAATGTCATTCCTGAAAAGCCAGTATGATGATGTTAAAGATATCATTAAGAGTAAAATTAAAGAAAGAGGTGGATTGAAGTGGTATCTATCCATGAAAGTTAAAATGAGCAGACGAAAAGAAGATGCCATAGAAACTGCAGAGCCGTATTTCCGGGGGAAATGCCAGACCAGTTTAAAATTGGAGGATATCGATGCCGGATTGAAGGAATCTATCAAAAAGATGTATACATCTTTCATTGAATACCAGAGACAAGGGAGCAATTGGACGGTGGATAAAGTGGTAGATCTTACCATACATATGGCAAGGTACAGACCCTTAAAAGGCTCAAGTTATATTCCTCTTCCAATTAAACTCAGATCAAAACATGCCATTATCAATGTGAAAAATAAAGACAGCAAATGTTTCATGTGGTCGATTTTGGCAGCTATTCACCCAGCGAAATGTCACAGAGAGCGAGTTTGGAAATACAAGGAACACACTTCAAGCTTAAACTTTGATACCATCATGTTTCCTGTGAAATTAGCCGACATACCAAAGTTTGAAAAGCAGAATGAAATATCGATCAACGTGTTTGGGTTTAACAAAGGCGAAGTATTCCCTATACACATTTCAAAACATCGATTTGAACAACATGTTAATCTACTCATGATATCGGACAACAAAAAATCACATTATTGCTGGATAAAAGATCTTAATCGTTTGTTAGGTGACCAGCACACACATCGCGCACGTCATTTTCACTGTCCATACTGCTTACACGGATTTACCAAAGAAAAAAATTTAAACAGTCATTTACCAAACTGCCAGACCCACGGACCCCAAAAAATTGAACTACCCACTGAAGACAATAAGTGGTTACATTATAAAGACATTCGTAAACAGCTTAAGGTTCCATACGTTATTTATGCAGATTTTGAATGTCTTCAACAACCAATTTTGTTTAACAACGAGTGTGATCAAAAGACGAAAAAGACTACCAAACACATACCATGTGGCTTTGCTTACAAAGTGGTAGGTCTGACACCTGAAGCATCAAATGAACCAGTAGTTTATCGGGGTGCTGATGCTGCTGATAAATTTGTGGAGTGTATGGTACAAGAACAGGAAGAAATAGAACAGAAATTTAAGCATTGCGAACCCATGATCATGACTGGGAGTGATTGGCAATCCTTTAAGAAGGCAACCATGTGTCACATATGTAAAAAAGAACTAGCAGACATTAAAGTACGAGATCATTGTCACGTGACTGGAAAATTTCGAGGGGCGGCTCATAACGACTGTAATATTAATTACAAGTTTACAGGTCGAATTCCAGTGGTATTTCATAACCTTCGAGGATATGATAGTCATTTGATTATGCAAGCTATTGGAAAAGTTGAAGGAAAGCAACTGAATTGTATCGCTAATAATATGGAAAAGTATATTTCTTTTTCATTGGGATGTATGGATTTTATAGACTCGCTCCAATTTATGTCTTCCTCATTACAAAAACTCGTGGAAAACCTGGCAAAAGAAGGTTCGAGTAAATTTAGACACATGACAAGCCACTTTGAAGAAGAACAGATAAGCCTACTTCTTCGAAAACAAGTATACCCGTACGAGTATTTCGATTCCGAGGCAAAATTTTTAGAATCTCAACTACCACCGATTGAAATTTTTTACAGTACACTATCGGGAGAAGGTATAACCACACTGGACTATGCACATGCACAACACGTATGGCAATTGTTTAACATACAGAATCTCGGACAGTATCACGATCTATACGTTCTATCAGATGTCCTTGCATTAGCCGACGTCTTTGAAAATTTCAGGGAGATCTGTCTCAACTACTATGGACTGGATGCTGCACATTTTTATACATCACCTGGTTTAGCCTGGCAAGCTGCCTTGAAAATGACAGGATTCAAGTTGGAATTACTCACTGACATAGACATGCATTTGTTTATAGAGAAAGGTTTAAGAGGTGGAATATCAATGATATCCCATCGCCATGCCAAAGCTAACAATAAACATGTACCAAACTACGATCCAAATCAACCCATTAATCACGTGATGTACCTAGATGCCAACAACTTATACGGATGGGCAATGTCACAGGCACTTCCAGTTGAAGGTTTTAGATGGCTCAACGATTCTGAAATTGAGAATCTACACATAGGTGACATTGCAGATGACAGTGCAAATGGTTATATATTAGAAGTGGACCTAGAATATCCAAGGGAACTACACGACGACCACAACGAATATCCACTCGCTCCCGAAAAATTAAAGGTTACAAATGATATGTTATCGCCCTATGCAGAGAAGCTATTGGACGATCTAAACTTAAAAGGAACATCGACAGAAAAATTGATACCAAATTTACATCCAAAGGAAAAATACGTGGTACATTACAGAAATTTAAAACTCTACTTATCACTAGGAATGAGACTTACAAAGATCCATAGAGTCATGACATTTGAACAACGACCATGGTTAAAGACATATATTGATTTCAATACAGAGAAGAGAAAGCTTGCAAAAAACGATTTCGAGAAGGATTTTTTTAAGCTCATGAATAATGCAGTCTTTGGAAAAACGATGGAAAATTTAAGGAAGAGAACAGATATAAAACTTTTGAATGACCAATCAAAGGCCAGAAAATTAATCAGCAAACCAACATTTCATGCCTTCAAAATTTTCAACGACGACTTGGTGGCTGTACACATGTTGAAACAACGATTATACTTAAACAGACCCATCTACGTGGGATTCACTATACTCGATTTGTCAAAGACACTTATGTACGATTTCCATTATAATTACATGAAGGATAAATATGGATCTAAAGCAACACTTTTGTTTACGGACACCGATTCGCTATGCTACAGTATCAACACTGATGATATATATCAAGATATGATGGAGGACAAACACTTGTTTGATACGTCAGAGTATAACCTTGAACATCGGCTTTATAGCACTTTAAATAAAAAGGTGTTAGGAAAGATGAAGGACGAAACACATGGTATTCCCATACAAGAATTTGTTGGTCTTAAGTCAAAGATGTACTCATTGATATACGAGGAGAATAAAACACTCTGCGAAAAGAAGACAGCGAAGGGTATAAAGAAGAGTGTGATCAAACATGACACAAGACACGAACATTATAAACGATGTTTATTCAATAAAGAGATCCACATGTCTACCATGACACAGATCCGGTCATACGACCATACGTTATACAATATATCTATCAACAAACTGGGCTTATCCCCTTATGATGACAAAAGATACTTACTAGATGATGGGATACAAAGTTTAGCTTATGGACATTGGAGAATATAATTATGTTATATGTAAATATTTTAATCACTTTACGTCTGTCATTCGAAGGAACTGGACGTGTTTTAAGAACTCTCAAAGATGTCGAATACTTGTCCAGATTGTGGTTCAGAATTTTCGAGAAAAGACGTCATGTTGCGACATCAAAGAAACAAACACAGAATCAGTCAACCATATCCGCAGACCAATGATGCATATCCGCCGCCGCCGCCGCCGCCACCGCCTCCGCCGCCTCCACAGAATGTGGTACTACAACATCCATTCACTATGATGTTGGCTGGACCTACTGGTTCAGGTAAGACGTTTTGGATGAAAACATTATTGAAGCGAGCACGGACTATGATTACACCATCACCTGAGAGGATTATCTGGTGTTATAAACGGTGGCAGCCATTATTTAGTGAACTGCAACAAACCATTAAAAACATTTTATTTGTTCAAGGTTTACCTGAAAATTTGAATGATGACTCATTCATTGACTCTAGATATCCAAGTTTAATCATCCTAGACGATTTAATGAGAGACGTCACCAATAGTAAGGATGTTTGTGAACTCTTTGTGGAGGGCAGCCATCACAGAAACCTAAGTGTAGCTTGTATACTGCAAAATGCGTTCTCGAAGGGAAAGGAGAGTAGAACCATGAGCATCAATAGCCAATATATAGTCCTATTCAAAAACCCACGTGATCAAGTTGGGCCAGCCATATTTGCTAGACAGATGTATCCTAATAATCCGAAGAAATTCATGAATAAGTACAAAGAGGGGACACAACGACCATATGGGAGTCTATTCATTGATTTGAAACAGAATACACCGGAAGACGACAGACTAAAACTTAATATATTTGAAAACAAGAATATGATTGGTGGAGGTGTTTCTGAAGAGTATATCAGCAGAAAAGAACTAGAACCACCTCAGTTTGAAGAATCATTTCAAAGTGAACAGACGTATTTACCGGACGAGAAAGAAATCATGCCTTCATGTGATGATTGTGGTGTAGTCTTTGAAAGCGTTCCGGATTTAGCTAGACATATGAATAAGTGGTGCCCGGAAAATAATGAATTAAAAAGAAAAAGGGAATTTGAGGATGAAGATATACCCTCAAAGAAGTCTCGTGTAAACGAAATTGATATAGAAGATGGAGAAGATATGGCTTTATAAAAATTAGCTGAACTTGCCAGAGAGGCAAATGCAGATATATGGGAAGAAAAAGTTGATAAATACATGAATGGTGACATGAAAGAAGGCCACGCCATGAGTAAGGCTAATCGCAAACTAAAAGACGAGGATATGGATCAGTTTTTGTCCAGATATAGTAGTTTAATTGAGTATTTACTACAGTTGCAAAATGGTAAACTGCATGGCAAAGTCATGAAAATGATTACAGAATTAGTTAACGATGGCATGGACTACGAGAAAGCTATTAAAGTAGCCATCAGGAAATATAAACCTATGTTGGAAAGTTTTCTAGATGAAGCTATTGATAACGAAACAAATATTGATGGTTCTGAAAGTGAAAATAGCATTGATTACGATGAAGAGGAAGAGGAGGAGGAGGAGGATGAAGACGATGAAAGCTCAACTATATAAATATGAGAACGTTGTACTCTGTATATTATTCTATAGTCATCATTCCATGTGTAAAGATGGTCTCTTGGGAAAAGTATTTGAGGAATATTTATTACAATCCAGTTAACCCAGCGAGTTTTGCAGGGCCTGATAAACTGTACAGATTTGTTCGAACAGATGGAAAATTCGTTCTCAGTAAATATAAAATAAGAAAATGGCTACAACGACAGGAACCATACAGTTTACAAAGACCATTAAAAAGGTCGTTTAAGCGGAACAGAGTTATCGTTATTGGAATAGACGACCAATGGGATGTCGATTTGATGGACATGTCTAAATTTTCGAAATTTAACAGTGGATATAATTTCATATTGGTGGTGATTGACATATTCTCTAAATATGTATGGCTAAGACCTCTAAAGAATAAGAAAGGCGAATCCGTGGCGAATGCTTTGAAACATGTTTTATCAGAAGGAAGATCACCAAACAGAATAAGAACAGATAAAGGACAAGAATTCAGATCAAGATTAGTAGAATCTCTCCTAAAACAGAGAAATATCCAACATTTATTTGCACAAAATACAGAAATCAAAGCTAATTACGTTGAAAGAGTTATCAAAACTATTAAATCAAAAATCATGAGATTTATCACCAGTAAGCAGTCATATGACTATGTGGATAACTTACAGAATTTTGCTAACAGCTACAATAAGACCTTCCATAGAACGATTGGCATGGCACCAGATAAAGTCAACATATCTAAAGAGACCAACCTGTGGTGGAAAATGTATTGGCCGAAAAGATTACAACCTAAGACGAAGAAAGCACGAAAACCTTTCCGTTTCAAAATCGGTGATAAAGTTCGGATTACATACATGAGAAATCCTTTTACCAGGGAATACGATGAGAAATGGAGCGGAGAGATATTTAAAATATCTCAAAGAATATTACGTGGTGGGCTTCCAGTTTATCGACTTATTGATTTTCAAGACGAAGAAATTTCAGGAACCTTCTACCAATCAGAAGTGCAGAAAGTGGATGTTCGGGAAGACGATATGTGGAAAGTTGAAAAAATCCTCAAAACGAAAGGCAAAGGACCCAACAAACAATATTATGTGAAATGGTTACACTGGCCAAAGAAATTCAACTTTTGGATTAAAGCTCGCGATTTATCTGATATTTGAGAGAGTTAATTCTATCCCGGAAAGACTAACTTCAAGTCTCGACAGTTTACACCCCTGCACGAAAGATAGCATACTGTTGACCCTTTCGTGAGGTTAGAGATACTGTTGAGTGGTAGACGATTCTCTAATCCTTTTATCTCGATGTATAAAATAGTTATAATATATAATTTTGTTATTATGTAAAGGCACCATGTGGATGGCTCTCCGACCCATGGTTGTCTGAATTGACGGGGATATTAAATATTGTATATACTATTGTTATTATTATTACAAGTGTGGTACCAAGAAGCCGAAACATAAAAAAAAAAAAAAAAAAGAAAAAGAAAAAAAAAAAGGAATACAATTACACAAAAGGAGAATCAATTTGGATAATTCCTTGCTCATATTTACATAAATAAAACTTTGAATCGATACCTACAAACACACACACACACACACACACACATGTACATACACATACACACATACACACACATACCCATCTGTACATTAATCAATAAAAAAAAAAACCAATTAATAAATGTCATAATATCTAAAAATGACGTCATAGAAATAAGCCTCACATCGGGAGGCTACCTCTCAGGAGGCTACCTTTTCCCCATAGGGTTAACATTAGACAAAGTGGCCCAGAACCCCCACTTCCCCCACTACTATTGACTATAAAGGGCATAAACTCCTTAAGGGGTCAACTGACCATTTTGGTCATGTTAACTTATTTGTAAATCTTACTTTGCTGAACATTATTGCTGTTTACAGTTTATCTCTTAGCTATCAATAATAATATTCAAGATAATAACCAAAAACGGCAAAATTTCCTTAAAATTACCAATTCAGGGGCAGCAACCTAACAACTTGTTATCTGATTCATCTGAAAATTTCAGGGAAGATAGATCTTGACCTGATAAACAATTTTACCCCATGTCAAATTTGCTCTAAAAGCTTTGGTTTTTGAGATATAAGCCAAAAACTGCATTTTACCCCCTGTGTTCTATTTTTAGCCATGGCAGCCATCTTGGTTGGTTAGCCGGGTCACCGGACACATTTTATAAACTAAATACCCTAATGATGATTGTAGCCAAGTTTGGATTAATTTGGCCCAGTAGTTTCAGAGGAGAAGATTTTTGTAAAAGTTAACAGACGACGACGACGGACAACGGACGCAAAGTGATGAGAAAAGCTCACTGGGCCTTTTGGGCTAGGTGAGCTAAAAAAGGAGGAATATTTAAAAGGTAGGATATTTTGAACTAAAAGATACTTGGAGAAATATAGTATCTACTAATAGAAATATAGTGTCAAACAATTAAAATGTATTGTGTTCCTACCGAGCTTTGATATATCTGCTACTATGAAATAGCCACCTTCAGGCACTACTACAGTAATTCCTGCCTCACTGAGGTATTTACACAGGAGATCACGCTTTATTTCCATTTCCTGTGGGAGGGAGCTAAAATAACATTCCGACGAGCCAAGGCGGGATAATTCTGTTTCTAAGGATACAGCAATAGCTTCCTGTAAATGAAGAATTCATAATTGGTAAATTATAAACGACTTTTATGCCCCATTTATGGGCATTACGTTTTCTGGTTGTGCGTTCATTCGTTCGTCCGTCCGTCCGTCTACCCCGCTTCATGTCAAAGTTTTTTGTCAAGGTAGTTTTTGATGAAGTAAAAGTCCTATCAATTTGAAACTTAGTACACATGTTCTTTATGATATGATCTTTCTAAATTTGATGCCAAATTAGAGTTTTAACCCGAATTTCACGGTCCATTGAACATAGAAAATAATTTTTGCGATTGGTGCATCCGTGTACTATGGACACATTCTTGCTTTTCAATTTATGCAACGTTATATAGGTATATAGGTATTATTTTTAATAGACAAGTGACTGTCATATAAGTGGATATTCTGATAAATTTGGTCTAGCAAGGTCCATGCAAGTAATTTCTTTGTTAAAAGGGGACAGAATACTCTAATTCTAAAATGAATTTTGTTTATACCTGAGTTGGAGTAGGATTAGTTCTAAGTACTGCATCATGGATAGTCTTTATACCCTGTATAAGGTTTGCAGGACCTACAGCCCAACCAACTTTCCAACCTGTGACACTAAACGTCTTCCCAGCACTGCCTATTGTGACTGTTCTATCCCACATACCAGGTAAGGTTGCTGAGAACATATTATTTAGTCTGATATTTACAAGCAGCATTATATATATATATATAGGTTTTAGTAAATAAATTGCACATTCGGGAATTTCCTGACCCAATTCAAATAACTGTGCTAGTAACAATATAATTTCGAGTCACAATAGATCTGATGTATAATCAGACTGAGTCTGATTTTTTCCCTAAAGAATTATTCAGCAGCTTTAGTATTATTATCGATCACGAAAAACAAAGGATGGAACTCACTTTAAAAGGAGTTTAGGATGATTCAATTAGATGTCAGTTTACTTGTACTGCTAACCTACAAGTTCTTTCCGCGTGATAATAACATGCAGACATTTGAAAGAGAAACTTACTAATTCGAATATGCTTTTTCCCATCATATATAAGCCATTCATAGACTTCATCAGCAATACACATCACATCATGCTCATTACACAACTCAGAAATCAGGTTGAGCTCATCAAATGTAAACACCTGTAATATACAAATGCTAGCATTATCATAGGCGGGTCGAGGGGGCATGAGGGTCCCGCCCCTTCCCCCTTTCGTGGAAAAATTTGGTTGATTATATAGGGAAGCATTGAAGCATGACTGGAGCCCCCCCCCTTTTAGGTCAGTCAGTGGGCACCCCTTAGGAATAGTTCTGGATCCGCTACTGATTATCGAAAAAGATATAGTAAAGTTGGGAAGTTTGAAATTTGATAGTTGGTTGCTTGCTTAAAGTCCAGTGGCAAATATTTCTTGCATTTTTAGGACGAGAACAAAAAGACAAAATATACATTAGGTAGTTGTTGTAATTACGGTATTTCGGGTCAAGGAAATTTCGACTGCCACTGGAAAATGGGGATATATTGGAAAGGGAGAATAATTTGACCTTCCAATAGGCCACCTTCTGGGCTACAGACCCCTCAAGAGTTGTTGCAAGGATTCTTGACATGCAGATAGCGTGGCTATCTCTCTAAACGAGGCATCGGATTTAGCGTACCTGCTCTGACCGAAAGTGATTGTGTATTTGCTACATCCCGCACAGCCATACGGACACCCCACGTTGGCGAAGTTTTTATGGTCGGTCGGAGAACGACCAATGATGACAATAGTTCTATTCGTCAGTCACATTTGAAGTTAAATGTCACAGCTGATATATATACATTTCAACAGATTTCTGGACATATCTTCGTTCCACCTGAATTATAACCTGGACCGATAGCTTCATCTTGCAGACCACTAATAGGATCACAGTTAATGTATTGAAATAGTTATGGGGCACATCTTTGTATTTCTCACTTCTGCTACAAACAATGACGTTTAGTTGTTTCAAATATGCAGTGACAGTGACGGTTCGTAGATGTTCACAAAGGGGTACAGATGCCCCTACACCCGAAATTTTGTACCGCTGAATTTCAATGACCTCTCCAGAAAGTCATAAATATGAAAAAAATAAGAAGATGTGGTATAATTGCCAACGAAACATCTCTCCTTCAGAGACCAAATGATAAAGGTCCCAATACGGCCTTAAACATTGAGCAAAATCCATATCGCATATAGTAAACTATAAAAGACCCCAAAATGACAGATGTAGAACAATTCAAACGAGAACGAGAGCTGATTTAAAGTTAAACCGTGTCAATCATTTTATGGAATTATACGCACCTTTCCAAGTGGATTCGATGGGTTGTTGACCACTATAGCTTTTGTCTTACTATTGAAGGCTTCTCTTATCTGACTAGTGTCAAATGTCCAGTCTTCGCTGCTCGTGACACTTTTACAAGTATTTGTCTACAATTAATAGAAATATCTTAAGCAATATTAAAACATTTGGTTATCAATCAATGTATTGCGTTTCCTGATGTTTTACAGTGATTTATTTTGTTTTGTTTGGCGGATCATTTTGTCAATCGTGTCAACACTTGCACTTTTTCTAAGGACATAATTTGAGACAGAATGGTGATAAAAAGACAGTAAATTGTTTGTCTAAAGATTGCTACTTATGAAGGAAGAAGACTGAATAATCTATATATTATAGACAGATGCCTTATGGTTTGAGATTTCCGTCTGACAAATGTATGTTTTTTTAAAAATAATTATACATAATATATTAAGTTGACATATGACGTACTCACCATTCTAAGTGGTATGTAGACAGGCACAGCACCTGCTAAACGCAACATTTCTTTATATGGTTCATAAAATGGTTCAATCAGTATAACCTAAAATGATTCAGAAAACCATAGCGTATCGTGAATTATAAATAAAACAAAATGATTTCAAATGTAATTCGCTTATTCATTTAATTAAATGGTGTTCGTGTACTGATTTTATTGTTCGTTCTTTTCTGTACGTTTTCTTAGTTTAGTTTAGTTTAAACATATTTATCTATAGTGGATTAGGAAACAAGTTATTGCAACTTATATTAATCCCTTTCCACTTTGCGGGTGCGAGTGCTGTCTTGTAGCGGCATTAGCCTACTATAAAGATTAAAAGAGAAGAGTTGAGATCTATACAAAAACTTGTTTAATGCTTACATATGATGCTTCATGTGTTTGTCCTTAGTCAGGACCATCTTCAGTGGTTGTCTTCAATCGAAGAGTTAAAAAAATGCATTTGGAATTACTAACCTCGTCTCCGGGATTAATTAGTCCCATGAAGGTACAATATAATGCTTCAAATGCTCCAACGGTGACGTTTATGTTGGTCATGGCGTTTATTTCCCTTCCCAGGGTTATACTGTAGAGTTTAGAAAGAGCGTCGACAAGGCGCGGATGCCCCTGTAATGTATATTACAACATGCTTAAAATCATCTTTGGTCATCCTTTCTCTGGTCAGTGATTCGTGTGTTCTGTTTTACTTTTCACAATTGTCCCAATTTAGAGAAATCAGATAATTGTCATTGTTTTTTTATAATTTCAAAAATGCCAATATCTGTTTACAGTGTATACACTTAATATCTGATTGATATAATTTTTCCTTTTCGTATAAAAATGGTTTCAAATGTAAAGACCGATGATGTTATCTTGTATAAATCCGATTTCAAATGTATCAGAACGGTAATGTTATCTTGTACAGGTGCGGTTTCAAATGTTACAAAACGATTATGTTATTCTTACAAATTCGATTTCAAATCTTACAGAACGCAGAAGCGGATTTAGGGGAGGGGGGTTGAGAAAAAATTTGGTTGCTTGCATAGGGAATCACTGAAGCGTGACGAGATCGGGCCCCCTCTAAGGCAGCCAGTGGGCCCCCACTTATGAAAATTTCTGGATCCGCCACTGGAACAGGTTATGATGTCTTGTACAAATCCGATTTCAAATGTTAATGAACGGTAATGTTACAGAACGGCTACACTGTTCTCTTGTATAAATCCAATTTTAAATGTTTCGGAACGTATAATGTTATCTTCTACAAAGCCGATCTTAAATATTTCAGAACGCTAATGTTTTCTTGTACAATTCTGGTTTCAAATGTCATATAACGTGCATGTTAACTTATCTTGTACACATCCGATTTTAAATGTCAGACAATGTTACTGCAACGGTGTAGAATATTGGAATATTACATAACATTTATCTATTTATGGAAATAATTTATTATGTAGAATACCAAAACTGTTTTACGAGACAAGTACGAGAAATCAGAGTCACTTCATAGCCTAAACTGTATATATATAGATAATTAGTGTCATAAATAGAACAATAATGTAGCGATACAATAATTTTTTTTTGGTGGCAAAAGTCTTCACAGTTTTAGATAAAATTGAGAATTATCATGCTTTAATCCATGCTTCTCTACCTGCTGATATAACTTACATAAGCTCTTGTGTAGTGATTGATCATGTGATTGTTCCCGATAACAGCATTGCTCAGAGCTTCAAGAACATTTTCAGGTGGTCTGAAATCAGGGAAACCCTGAAAAAGTATCGTTTAGGTCATTCACACGCACAGGATACGATGCAAATTTTCGTTGTCAATTCATCAAACGAATCAAATGTGCTTTTGTCATATTTTAATGAACTTTTTATTTCAAATAAATTGCTTGCAATTTATTCACGGGGACCTCGGTGGCCGAGTGGTCTGAGGAGTTGATCTACTGAGTTATTATCCTGTCAACACTGAAGTTGTAAGTTCGAACCCCAATATTAGAACATATTAGAGGCGTATGTAACGGTCTCGTTCACCTTTAAAATTACAATAAGCAGTTTCGTGTATATTTCTTACAATAGACAACTTTATACATGCTAGTACAATGAAACGACTGATATACAGTGACGGAATTTAATAAGGATGGACACAAATATCGAATGGTTAATTTATATAGACATTTTACAATTTTATATTTTTATTTGCTCCGTCTACTTTAAAAATCCTGGATAGTCACTATAGTTCCTTGCTGTCCCTGGTATAATTATGTTCTTTAACCTGTACCAAACGTACATGCAGTAAAAAAAACTTATTTCAGTATGTCAAGTTGTATATAAACAGAGCTGACTATGCGGTATGGGCTTTGCTCATTGTTGAAGGCCATATGGTCACCTATAGTTGTTAATTTCTGTGTCATTTTAACTCTCTTGTGGAGAGTTGTCTCATTGGCAATCATACCACATCTTCTATTTTTTTATATATATACAGACATATAATACATGTATTATATGTGTCTGATATAAGCAAAACACGATACGTATTTCAATTTTTTTTCGTATGTTCGCTCGCTTCATTTCTTGACAAGCTGGCTCTTATGCATGCAGTTTAAAAAATTACATAATCTACTATTATCTATCTGCAGCGTATGTGAATAAGAACAACATTTTACCTACTATACTACTATGTTTGGTTATATACGTACCAGTGCCATGTTCAGCGCTCCATGTTGTAAAACCAGTCCCAATATTTCTACCCTGTAGAAATAATATACTAAGTTGATTGATTGATTGTTGCATGGTTGCTTAACGTCTAGTTCCAAATATTTCATGCATGTTCAGGACGAGAACAAGTTAACAATAAATACAATTTGTAGGTCTTGTAATAGAGGTCATCAGAGATGATGGTCAGGGAAATTTGGACTGCCACTGGAAAATGAGGATATATTGGATAGGAACAAAAATTTGGCCTTGCAACAGGCCACCTACGGACCCCTCAAAGAGTTGTTGTGAGGGTTCTTAACATGCACAGAGCTTGGCACTCTCTTTACAGTTAAACGTCCCCATTCTAACCGGACAATGCGAATGTAAACAACTATATGTCACCGGTTGCTTTCAACAATGAGCAAATCCTATACCGTAATAGAAAGCTTAAAAAAACGGACTTTCTTTCGTTTTAATGCGGAACTCAATGATATATTCACTCTTTATTCTTAATTGAAAACTGCAATCCCCCCACCTTTTCTCGACATATTGTGGTCACATCATTTTTGGCATTAACCTTCATATCTTTGACAACTTACCATATATTTCCTTCGCATGCTTTGTCTTTTACTCTGTTTGCTAATCCTAATTTTGATGCCATTCTTGTCCACACACAATCTAAAAATAAATTTCATATAACTGTTGCACATTTTCCTTTTAATCTGGTACTTTTTTTATATACAATACTGCGGTACTTTCGTAAGGGAAAACATTTAAAAAATAAAAGAGCTCCAATTCTTACCTTGCTTATGTATGTCTACGTGTAAAGGAAAGACAAAAACTTCACATACATAATTTATATACTAGTACTTATATGTCTCTCCCGCCAAGCATGTCAACGACGAGAAGGTATGATTAAATCAAGCCCTAATTATGTCATGCAGGATGATAATTCAATTCAATTCAATATTTTATTTACGCCTCACCTTATGGATAAAATTACACAATACATTTATAAAAGATACATTTTGTATACATAAGCCAATCTGTACAGATTTATGAGAGACGATAATCAACTAAAACAATATGTATATGTACATAATAAATATTTAACTTGAATGGTAAAATTATACAACAAAAGTATTCAATTATTATTTACAATATAAAACTTCTCGACGTCTTTTAAGAATAAAATTACAGGTTTTGGCACATAGTCTTATAATATCTTGATTCGAAAATAAAAATACCATTTTCTGACAATCTGTAAAACTATTAAAATGTTCATCAATTTTTAGAGACTCAGTAAAAAAAGAACTTGGATAAGATCATTATAAACAGGACAATGTAAAATAACATGATATTCATCTTCGACAGTATTAAAACAATTAAAACAACATCTCTCTTCCAGCGGCAAATTTTCATACCTCCCAGTTTCCAGTCTAATAGGAGCCACCCCACATCTAAATTTTGCAAAGGCACTTCTTTCACAAAAAGGCATTAACAGTTTGCAGTAGTTTTCAACAACACAATCCTGCTTCAAAATATTATAAGTTCTCAATTTATTACGCCCATTTCCCCGTCTGGAAGAGGATTAATTAACAATACTTTTCCATTCTTCAATATAATTATCAAACATTCTTGACATGACTGTATCAATAAACAAATTTTTATTAATATAAGTGTTTGTATCACAAAAGTCAACCAATTCAAGTTCAGTGAATTGTTTTTTAACAATGAAATTCCAATTTTTTTTGGGAACCTAGAGTTCAACGACTACACATACAAGGTTTGGACTTGCTTATTCTTTGGAAATTCAAGTTTCAAATTTCACCCCGGCAACCTGTTTTTGTAATGACCTTAGTAGCCAATTTTCAACACGAAGTCTGCAAATTTGACGTTTCAGCCATTTTAGCCTGTATTTTACACTGCAATATTAAAAGCCTCTCGCCTCGATTTTTAAAATAGCTCAGGAACCTGTATTTTTGCAACAACAGTCATTATGTTTCGTTTAAATGGTGTATATTGTTGTGTATATTCATTTTCTGCCCCGGCAACCTGTCTATCACTTAAATTAAAATTAAAACAGACATTTTTTTCAAAATTCCCTATCATTTTAATGTAATTTCCGTGACCCGTATCCGATTTCTTTAGTATAATATTCAAATAAGCAAAGTGGCGTTGATTTCTGGATATGATAAAATTTTTCCTGTTAATACGGTCTGGCTCCATATTTACTAATCTGTGCCAGTGTCTTGCAATTACTTTCCATTGAGTATGGTAAATTGGAGTCCACCCAATGTCTCCCATAATAGCTGGATTGGGTGTATATTTACCAACACCAAGGAAGAACCTACAAGCTCTCATCTGAATCGCATTACTAGTAATATATGAGAAATTCTTGCAGCCCAAAATCGCGGCACCATATTCAACAATAGGACTTACAAGTGAATCAAATAGTTTTTTATAGATGTCATATGAAAGGCCACCAATAGCTTTACACTTAGCTATAACCAGACCTAGAGCTCTGTTTGCTGACCTAGCAACTGCTTTTGCAGTAATACTAAAGTCTAGAAACTCATTTAAAACAAGGCCCAGATAAGCATATTCTCTGCTAGTATCAATATTCATATACCCACACTTAAAGACGTGACTTGATCGTTCAAATGAGGTCGGTCTGAAATGGACAACATAACTCTTACATGAATTAATAGTCATTTTATTGTCAGTACACCAATGATATAACTCATCTAAGAGGGTTTGTGACTCATCCTCAGTATTTGCTAACAGTACGATATCATCAGCATACAATAAAATACATACTTTTTCTCCCCCAATGTCAACACCAAAATCAAAAGATTTTAAGTATACAGCTATTAATTCATTTATGAAAATGTTAAATAATAAAGGAGAAAGTGGACAACCTTGTTTTAAACCACAGTTCACCGTAAACCAATCTGTGTTGAAGCTATTGACTCTGATCGAGCACCTGACCCCATTATAAAGGGACTTAATAGCCATACACATTTTTAGATTGATAATAAATTCCTTCCCTTGTTTAAATCATTTCCTATAGACAAAATTATTACAGAACGTAACAATAAGGATGTAAAATTAGATACAAAAGGAAAGGGACTATTGTAGATTTTTGTATTTCACATCTATGGAGAGTACTTATTGGTAGGACATTTGGTGATATACAAGGCAATTATACGTGTTTTACACCAAACGGTGAAAGTGTTGTTGACTATACTGTCGTGTCAGAGGGTGTCCTGAAAAGTATTTTATATTTTAGAATATTATATACCTACTCTATCAGACTGCCATTACGTGTTAGAATGGGCATTCTATGTTGTACTGTTATACCACTGTCACAGGTTAGGGGAGGGTTGGGATCCCGCTAACATGTTAACCCCGCCACATTATTTATGTATGTGCCTGTCCCAAGTCAGAAGCCTGTAATTCAGTAGTTGTCGTTTGTTTATGTGTTACATATATGTTTTTCGTTCATTTTTTGTACATAAATAAGGTCGTTAGTTTTCTCGTTTGAATTGTTTTACAAATGTCATTTCGGGGCCTTTTATAGCTGACTATGCGGTATGGGCTTTGCTCATTGTTGAAGACCGTACGGTGTGCTATAGTTGTTAATTTCTGTGTCATTTTGGTCTCTTGTGAAGAGTTGTCTCATTGGCAATAATACCACATCTTCTTTTTTTTTTATATTGTCTGCTTATCATTGTATAGAAACTCCTATCTCACAGGAGCACTGTAATGTTTCTCCAATGCCAGTAAGATATAGACTATATGTTCAGAAGATTCTGAGCTTTTATTTCAAGAAGCATTATTATCATTACAAAGAGACATAACTCATTTTTTAGATAAACCTATAGTAAATACAATCACAAATATAAATGCTGCGGCCACTAAATGGGTTTTTTTTCCACTCATGCAGCAGACATCTCACTCAAAAAAGCTAAAAAAAAAATACAGCTAAGCACAAAAAATGGTTTGATAAGGATCTGCAAACTATGAGACAAAATTTGATGAATTATGGAAAGGTTTTTACAAAATATCCCAAAGATCCATATGTAAAAAATCATGTTTACAAACTCTATCGTGAATACAACAAAAGTAGAAAAATAAAGCAAAACAACTTACAAAAATAATTCATTACAAGAATTTGAAACACTTCACGACAACAATCCTATATTATACTGGAAAGTGTTAAGTAATTTACAAGAAAAACACGCAGATACAGATGAATAAAATTGAGAATGGTAATGGGGAATGTGCCAAAGAGACAACAACCCGACCATAGCAAAAAACAACAGCAGAAGGTCACCAACAGGTCTTCAATGTAGCGAGAAATTCCCGCACCCGGAGGCGTCCTTCAGCTGGTCCCTAAACAAATATATACTAGTTCAGTGATAATGAACGCCATACTAATTTCCAAATTGTACACAAGAAACTAAAATTAAAATAATACAAGGCTAACAAAGGCCAGATGCTCCTGACTTGGGACAGGCGCAAAAATGCGGCGGGGTTAAACATGTTTGTGAGATCTCAACCCTCCCCCTATACCTCTAGCCAATGTAGAAAAGTAAACGCATAACAATACGCACATTTAAATTCAGTTCAAGAGAAGTCCGAGTCTGATGTCAGAAGATGTAACCAAAGAAAATAAACAAAATGACAATAATACATAAATAACAACAGACTACTAGCAGTTAACTGACATGCCAGCTCCAGACTTCAATTAAACTGACTGAAAGATTATGATTTCATCATATGAACATCAGGCACAATCCTTCCCGTTAGGGGTTTAGTATCATACCATCATAACAAAATGAGAAGAACATAACCCGTGTCATGCCAACAACTGGTTTTTTAATAAATGTGTTTAGTTCCGATGCAAAGACCCTATAAGTGAATCAATATTAACGCCAAAATATGCAATCTTTAATGACCTGACAACAGTATCGTAACTATATCCCTTCTTAATAAGTCTATTCAAAGGTTTTGTTAGTTTTTGCGGTGTATACTGACACCTTTGTGCTTTATAAAGAATATTTCCATAAAAAATTGGAAAACTGCATTACACCTTCTATGTGGTTAAAGCATTTTCAAGGATTGAATGAAGAAAAAGAACACTTTCTTTCCAGAATAAATGAACTTGAAGAAAAACTTGAAAGCTTGGAAAATGTAAAATGTTTCAACGAGCTTGATTTTCCATTACCTGTAAGTGAGATTAGATACCATATCAAAGATTAAAAAGAACAAATCTCCAGATTTGGATAAAATCGCAAATAACATGATAAAATGTAG
>JAHUZM010000695.1:0-21882 GCA_019925275.1 Mytilus edulis
GGGGTGGGGATCTCAACCGTTATCAAGTTTTCAAACAGGTGGGGGTGGGGTGATCCTAGTGACATCCCCTATATTTCATTTGATTTGTTATATTGTCCAATACATGAATATATATGGTTGAGGGGTGGGATCTCATCTGTTTCTAAGTTATCAAACAGGAGTGGGTAGGGTGACCCTAAGGACTCTCCCTATATTTCATTTAATTAGTTCTCATACATGAATATATATGGTTTAATTTAAAGGTAGGGATCTCGACTGTTTCCAATTTCTCAATCAGGAGGGGTGGGGTGACTGCAGGGACTCCCCCTATATTTCATTTAATTAAGAGGTGGGGATCCCAAATGTTTCCAAGTTCTTAAACATGAGGGGTAGGGTGACCACAGGGACTTCTCTATATTTCATTTGATTTGTTATATAGTCCCATACATGAGTATATATGGTTAAGGGGTGAGGATCTCGAATTTTTCCAAGTTCTCAAACAGGAGGGTGTACAGTGACCATAAGGACCCCCTTATAATTCATTTGATTTGTAATATTGTCCCATACATAAAAATATATTGTTTAAGATTGTGGATCTCGACCGTTATAAATTCTCAAACAGAAAGGGGTAGAGTGGCCCCACGAACTCCACCTATATTTCATATGATTTGTTATATTGTCCCATACATGAATATATATGGTTTAGGGGTGGGGATCTTGACCGTTACCAAGTTCTCAAACAGGAGGGGTGGGGTGAACCCCAGGGAATCCCCCTATATTTCATTTGATTAGTTATATTGTCCCATACATGAATAAATATGGTTTAGGGTTGAGGATCTCAAATGTTTCCAAGTTCTCAAACAGGAGGGTTTACAGTGACCCTAGGGACCCCCTTATTATTCCTTTGATTTGTTATATTGTCCCATACATGTATATGTATGGTTTAAGATTGGGGATCTCAACCGTTTTCAAATTTTCAAACTGGACGGGGAAGAGTGGCCCCATTAACTCCACCTATATTTCATATGATTTGTTATATTGTCCCATACATGAATATATATGGTTTAGGAGTGGGGATCTCGACCGTTTCCAAGTTCTCAAATAGGAGGGGTGGGGTGACCCGCAGGGAATCCCCCTATATTTCATTTTGTTATATATTTAGATATATATTATATGTATATGTGTTATTCAGTTTATATGTTTTACGGAACTGTACAAGTGATGTCCGGAAACGCCTTTTTGTTTTACGCTCTCTCTTATTAAAATGTCGTTAACGTAAGATGTGCTTTTGTTCATGAGCTAGTCGCAACCCCAACACTCATATTAATAAGACGAGGCGATATCGTTACATGGTGGAGTGACCCTAAAAAGATCATTAGGAGACTTTTAACAATTTTATGAGAATATTTGCTGTTTTTAAAAGACATTTTAATTATTTTTGAAAATGTGACTCCCGTTGATAATACATGTAGACCCCATACACGAGGACGACACACGTGGTTGATTCGTCAATATGGATACATTATGAGAGCATTAGACTAGTGAATTATTCGAACAAATATTTATTTTAAAACTATATATCCAAACAATCATAGAGACATTTATTTTAATACATTGAATCGTCATTTATACATAGTAGATGATTCTTCCCCGTGTCAGAAAACATCATGGACGTCCGTGGGTATATTCAAATATATATGGTCTTGTATAGACGGAATAAATTGGAATAATATGAGATTGCAAAAATAAAGATTAATTATAGTATGCATTGCCTGTATTTATTTTCATTTATGTAGAATGTGAGATTTATCTCATTTCTGCTCGTCTACTTACAGCTGAGCGTACAGTATGTGAGATTTTTCTCATTACTGATTTTTCCGTGTGATATATATATATATATAAAACATTGTATTTTTATTGGGTAAATGTCGGAATCTGACAACGAGTCTGTATTTACAGACGATTTTCTATTATATAACCAAATAACAGACGACATAGAACCCGATATTGGCTATTTATTGCAACCACCGGCTTCTCCACTACAGTTAAATACTTCGTTTAGTCTGCCAAATGTAAAGACACCAATTACCCCTGCCTGGACACAATTTGATAAATTTCAAACCTCAGATTTTACCGATTCTAGTACGCCAAATACCGTAGTTTCTTCAACACTTGACGACGAAGTTCAACCTCCCATATCAAATTTCAAACATAATTCTTTTCACAAAATGGAAAAGTTAGCAAATTGCCGTAAATTTGGGGGATACCCACATGAAAATGCATTTCAGTTTTTGAGTGAGTTTGAGTCTTATGCCGTGTTACATCATATATTACCTGAAGAAGATGCTAGAAAAATTGCCGCTTTTCATTTGCACCTTTGTGGTCCAGCTCTTACTTGGTTCAATACTCTTCCAGCCGACAATAAGCATGTATGGCAAACATTTGAACAGGTGTACAAGAAGCAATATATTGATGTTGATTTTCGAAGTCCAACTATACTTCTTGAAGGTGAAATATTTGAAACATTAAAGCTTTCAAAAGGGCAATCAATTGACGATTTTTACGCTCAACTCCTTGAAAAAGCAACAATTTTGCACAAAAGTGATCACGAAATACTGATTAAATTTATAAAGGGTTTGCCTGATCAACTCGCCTTTTTTGTTCGGGCAGGTCACCATAGTGATAGCGCAAATTGCCTAGCAGCTGCCAAAATGGGCGAAGCTTACGGTTATCGAAAGGACGAAGCCCCACTTGTAGCTGCTGTTACTAAATCTGCCAATAACACACCCGCTGCGGTGAAAGATTTAAACAATTTCAAAACCGATGTAGTTAGTGAATTACAAGGACAAATAAACAGTCTAACCCAAGCCGTGTCAAAACTTGCCACAAACTTTTCACAGCAACTAGATAATTCTTGTGATGTAAAAGAAAACGATCGGTTTTCTCGTCTACGAAATCGAGATCGTCAAGTATATCAATATGACCGTGGACTGTGCCGTAAATGTCAAGCGCCAGGACACTTTGCACGTGCCTGCAATTGGAATGAACAGGGTAATATAGATTCCTCATTTATTTGTCATATTTGTGGACAAACGGGCCATAAGAGTCCACAGTGTGTAAACTATTCGGGAAACCGGCGGAACCCGGGGTTCACAGGGCAGGACCCCCGGGGCGGCGACTAGATAAAATTTCTGTACACGAGTCTGCCCATGTTATTAATAACATTTCTGATAAAACTGTAAATTATTCAGAATCAACTGAATGTACAAGTGACGACGATTCAACATTTGTTTGTAAATTTTTGTATATGCCTGTGCGAATTGCAAATCAGGAAATTTCAGCATTAATTGATACAGGTAGCTCAATAAATGTCATGTCTTCGCAACTTTTTAATTCAATACCAGATTCCATGAAGTCCGAGTTTAGTGCTACGAGTGACAAAATTACTTTAGCGAATAATCAAACAGTGCAAATTTATGGAACTGCTAAGGTTAAGATTACTGTGCCTCAAGGAAAGCACTGGATTCATGTATATATTTTAGCGCAAACATCGCATCCTTTAATTTTAGGAACGCATTATTTGTATTCCAAGAATATCGTTCTTGACTTTAGTGATTGTTGCATAAAATCTAAACAGTTCAAAGTTCTAACTCAAAGTCCTGCTTCTTTACCTCCGAATTCAGAAGTCCTTATTTGGGGACACGTAAATGGAAAAGTGCAATATGGAATGCAAGGTATATGTACTTCTAAAATATCTAAAGACCGAGGAGTCATAATATCAAAAGCTGTAGTGACAGTAAATCGTGAGAAACAAGTCCCGATTAAAATATTGAATTTTACTAATGAAACTGTACATTTGAATAAAGGACAGATTTTAGCGGAGCTTGAACCATTTTCTAAGGATCATGTATGTATACCTTTGAGTGAAAATAATGACACTCATTTTGTTCAAAATATTCAATTGTCGACTGAACCGGTGATTAAAGATACTGAGATCGACTCTAAATTTATTTCTTATTTTAATATTCCCGAATACTTAACTGAAGTACAGAAATCGACATTGATTGAATTTTTACATTCTAATAAAGAATTATTTGTAACCGAGGAAAACCCTGACTTAGGCTTTACCAATGTTGTTCAACACCAAATATGTTTGAAGCCCGACTTTAAACCGAAACACCAACGCTCATATCGTTTAACTCCTGAAAAGAAGGATATTCTAAGACATCATTTAGATGAACTTTTGAGACAAGGTGTAATTGCACCGGTAGACGAAACAGAAGATGTCCCTATTACAAGTCCGGTTGTACTTGTGTCGAAAAGAACGTACCAAAAAGGCAAAGCAAATGCTTCAACGAAAGAGACTAGTTTGTCAAAATTTCGTTTCTGTTGTGACTTTAGGTATTTAAATTCCATGACTCAGCACTTTTCGTATTCAATTCCAGATTTACAAGATCTCACTGAATCGTTCAGCTACCGATTTCAAAAGACAGTCAACGTTACACTGCCTTTAATACATGTTTTGGTACTTTTAAATTTTTAAGATTACCGATGGGACTGAGCTCATCTCCAGCATCTTTTCAACTGTTGATGGATAAAGTACTTAAAGGATTAACTTTTAAATCATGTTTGTGCTATCTTGATGATATCCTTATTGCATCCGAAACATTCGATCAGCATATTGAAGATTTACGGAACGTTTTTCAAAGACTTTCGAATGCTGGTTTAAAGCTGGGACCCAAAAAGTGTACTTTTGCTCAGAACTCTTGCATATACTTAGGTCATAAAATTTCAAATAAAGGAATTGAGCCACCACCGGACCGTGTTCAGGCCATCGTTGATTATCCTATACCAAAAAATGTGAAAGAGTTACGCCGCCTTGTTGGTTTATTTAATTGGTTTCGGAAATACATAAAAAATTTCAGTGCTGAAATGGAACCTCTGACGAGACTTTTAAAGAAATATGAACGTTTTAGCTGGACCGATGAACAACAACGTGCATTTCAGAATGTTAAATCACTCCTGCTAGATTCTCCTATTCTAGCCTTTCCAAACTTCAATTTACCATTTAGACTTGCTGTAGACTCTTGTTGTAAGGGGATTGGTTACGTGCTATATCAGAAAATGAGCGAAACTGATGAAATTCGTGTTATACGATTCGGATCTAAAGCACTTAGTAAATGGCAGAAATCATATGGCCCAACAAAGCTAGAATTACTTGGCATGGTTACCGCCGTTTTAGAATGTTCATCATACCTACGTACACAGCCGTTTGTTATAGAATGCGACCACCAAGCGTTGAAACCGCTATTTAGCAACCAACTGAAAGGCGCCATTTATGAGCGATGGATTGCTATTTTGCAGCAATATAATTTTGAAATTCAATACAAACCTGCGAGGGAAATGCAAGTTCCGGATGCTTTGTCACGATGCACGCAAGAGACTTATAACGCCTTTGAAAGTCCAGACGAGCAAGATCCGTACTTCCCATATGAACCGGAAAATACAGGTCAAATAATTGTTCCAGGAGGTATTCAATTGACCACTTTATTACATGACTCGGATACTAGCGACAGTAAAAATTTACAATTGAACAATATTTGTCTGCCTGCGCCAGTTCCGATGTACACCGTCGATAATAGTGTTCCACGCAAAAATGTATTGTTACAGGCACAAAATGAATATGATGCCGACACTGAAGACATTGATCAACAGTTTGCACGTGTAGCAAAGAAACGTAAACCGCGAAAAACGATACAACTTTACCCACGAAAGAAATATAACGTAGTGAAAAAATCAGAACCTTTGAATAAACTGACAGATTGTGACTCAAAGCATACTCAAATATCGATTTCTGATCAGTTGAACCAGTTTGAAAAAGTTTATCAACAAATCACTCAGTCGACTAATTTACCAAAATCGGATGAAATCTTTGATCAAAGTACTGATAGTGCTACTTCTCAATGTGATGCAACATTTTTCAATCAAAGCACTGAAGGTTCTCAAAATGAAGAGCCAGACAAAATATTTAATTAAAGCACTGCAAGTGATAATGTACAGGATTTGGACAAAATATTTGAGCAAACTACTGACGTTAATGAAACGCAGGTTACTTATATTAGTGAAAATGAAATCACGAACAATTATACCAACAAACGAGACTCTGATACTGGTATTGATAGTGATCCAAATTTAAATATTTTGAAATCAATTGACATTTTTCGGGAAAAGGGATTTAGCATAGAGTCGATACATGAATTGCAGCGTAATGATACAAACTGCAGACCGTTAATTAAGTATCTTGAAAGAAACGAACTACCAAAGCTGCAGAAAGAAGCGCGCAGGCTTCTTTTATTAATACCAAATTTTCACTTGATCAATGGAATATTATTTCATACACGAAATAGGAAATCAGTGCGTGCAAAAACAATGAATAATTTTCAGCTAGTTGTCCCAGAAATTTCATTGAAAACAATAATTGCATTACATCATGATTCGACATTAGGTGGACATTGTGGTATACAAAATACTCTTGATTTAATCCAAGAACAGTACTATTTTCCGAATTTGAGTGAAAAAGTAACTGATTATATTCGTTCATGTCATGAATGTCAAAGCAGGAAAAATACCACACTAAAAACAAAAGCGTCCATCACGTCATTTCCTACGCCGTGTGCACCATTTGAAGTTTGGGAAATGGACCTTCAATATGGACCCGTCCCTGTCTCTCGAAGTGGCAATTCTTACATTTTTACTGCAATTGACTTATTTAGTAAATACATGTTTGCAGAGCCGATACCTAACACTGATCCGTTAACAGTCGGAAATGCTCTTTTTAGATTAGTCACGCAATTTGGAGTTTGTCGAACTATCGTTAGTGATCAAGGATCGGAATTTATTGGTAAATGTTTCCGAGAAGTTTGTCGTTTATTGGATATTATTCAGGAATATACCCCTAGCTTCGCTCATCATTGTTTGGGAGCATGTGAGAGACCTCACAGAACTTTATCGGAAAGACTGACACCGTTTATTGTAAAAGGACAACCATGGGAAGACGTATTACCGGGAATTGTATTTTCGATGAACAATACGCCAAACCAAAGTGTTGGATTTTCGCCTTTTGAAATAGTGTTTGGGAAAAGACCCCAATTTCCGTTGTCTCTACATATTAAGGACACCGACTTTTCGTCTGTACCTAAAGATTGCCATACGTATCTGAAACAGCAATGTGAAAAATTAAACATTATACGTACTGAAGTCGAGAAAAATGCTATCAATTCAAAAGTTAAAATGATGGACCGAGTAAATAAGGACAAAATATCAAATATTTCATTTAATGAAAACGACTATGTTTATTTGTTGAAAGAGCCAACCGGGTCAGGACAAAAATTTAAGAATAAATTTGCCGGTCCATATGTGATTTCTGCAGTAAATAGCCCTCATATGTACACCCTGAAGGACCCACACACGAACAAAATTCTATCAAAGTCAGTGCATATCAATAGACTGAAATCTGCGTATGTGAGAAAACCAAATCCGTCAAAATATTTTATGGACCCTGTTCATACGAAACTAGACGATGTTGAAGTGCAAGATTATACATCCATGGATGAGGATAATACGCCTGTTAAGGACAACCAGAACACCAATTATGACAATTTATCTGAAAATACTTCTGATTCTGATAATACAAGCAAATCAGACAATATTTTGATTGTTGAAAATAGTACAGCCATGTCTCGCCCAAAGCGCACTAAGAAATTACCCGCTAGGTTCAAAGATAATAATTTCATTCATTTTAGTGAGGTTGATGTATCTAGCGAATCAACGTCTGCAAGTCAGTTAAAAGTGAAAAGATTTCTAGCGCACAAAATTATGAATGGAAAAAGAGCGTATCTTGCTCATATAGTTGGTGAACCAGCCCAACACGCTATGTGGCTTCAAGAACATCAGCTTGGACCGAAAGCAAAGGCCAAATTAAAATCTCGACCTCCGCCAAAAATTTAAACATTTTTATTGTCATATCATCTTTATTTAATTAGCGTCCACCATTTATATACTCGTTAGATTTATCTCATGAGTACATGCGCGATCCAACTATATATATATATATTCACAAGTAGACTATTTGTCTGTGAGAGTTTTCTCATGACTACATGCGCAATACAACTGTATATATTCACAAGTTACTATTTGTCTGTGAGATTGATCTCATGACAATTTAATGAAGTAGCTATGTACAACGTAACATTTATTGAAATTTGGAACATCGACTCATGATATTAATAATTTGTCCAGGATCTGTGTTTGCCGTCTGTATTTTATTCTTTCGCAAACTTACTTGTGAGATTTATCTCATAGTAAGATATCCGTTATACTGGATATCCGTAAATGAAGACCAAGAGGCAAAAGAAAAGAGAATTGTGAACATTTATTGTGTGTTCCCTATTATATTTTGTATTATTATGCATTGATGTTTTATTATATCATTCCGGCATCACTTACATATATGATTATTGCAATATTTTGTATTGATTATTGATAACATGAATAATTTTGTTTGATAAACATGTTTTTTTTGTAATGAAGCTTTTATTAGAATTTAAAGGCAGTTAGCCTAAATTACTTTTGAATGGCAAATTCATTGACTTTAGAACATGTAGTTAAAAGAAGGTTTTTTTTTTATGTTTTTTTTTTTCATTTTGAATATAGGATTTTGCGTATCGTATAAAACTTTTGTTTGTAATTTCGAAAGTTGCAAGGATTAGTTAAAGACTTAATCGTATTGTCAAAACTTTATAAAGAAAACTACACTTTATTTTAAGAAATAAACATTGTTTTTTCTGTAGTGCGGATTGTTAGTGAAATAAGTTTAATACCCCCAAAATATGGAAATTGGAATAGTAAGGCATAGATAACCAAATGAGATTGTATGAATACCTGTCAGTGACTTTTATATGTTAATCACGAATAACCTGAGTAGTATTGCTGTGAATAGTATGGTTCACGAGAAATTCAGAGTGCATGAGAGTTTTATGATCTGGTCTTATATTGTATTTTTGTGCGAGACTCTTTGAAAGTGTGCATATTTTATCACGTTTAGCATTTATCTACAAAATAAGAGTAAGGTCTCTGGTGATTTCATAGTAATTTATATCATATGATATCAACTGTCACGTTTATGACAAACAAGATATTTTCTATACATGTAGTACTCTGCAATTTGTTACAAGATGCTTATTCCACAAAGTTATCCATACCAGTTACTTGTTTGTTTTTATATAAGTTGAGTGAATTTTGAATATTATGAAAGTTAGAAAGATATATTGGTATTATTGATCATGTATTTTATTTGATTATGGTATGAATTCCACATATGCAAAAATTCATTGGGAATTTTCTTTCTGCCGGGGGATGTTATATATTTAGATATATATTATATGTATATGTGTTATTCAGTTTATATGTTTTACGGAACTGTACAAGTGATGTCCGGAAACGCCTTTTTGTTTTACGCTCTCTCTTATTAAAATGTCGTTAACGTAAGATGTGCTTTTGTTCATGAGCTAGTCGCAACCCCAACACTCATATTAATAAGACGAGGCGATATCGTTACAATTTGATTAGTTAAATTGTCCCCTACATGAAGATATATGGTTTAGGGGTGGGGATCTCGACCGTTACCAAGTTCTCAAACAGGAGGGGTGGGGTGACCCCCACGGACTCCACCTATATTTCATTTGATTATTTATATATTGTCCCATACATGAATAAATATGGTTTAGGGGTGGGGATCTCGACTGTTTCTAAGTTCTAAAACATGGAGGGGTGGGGTGACCCTAGGGACTTCCCCTATATTTCATTTGATTAGTTATTTAGTCTCTGACATACATGAATGTATATGGTTGAGGGGTGGGGATCTCATCCGTTTCAAAGTTATCAAACAGGAGGAGGTAGAGTGGCCCAATGGACTCCACCTATATATCATATGATTTGCTTACATCCAGGTATCATATAATATAGTTGCACTATTTGTGCCTGTCCCAAGTCAGGAGCCTGTAATTCAGTGGTTGTCGTTTGTTTATGTGTTACATATTTGTTTTTTGTTATTTTTTTTATATAAATAGGGCCATTAGTTTTCTTGTTTGAATTGTTTTACATTGTCTTATTGGGGCCTTTTATAGCTGACTATAGTGTATGGGCTTTGCTCCTTGTTGAAGGCTGTACAATGACCTATAGTTGTTAATGTCTGTGTCATTTTGGTCTCTTGTGGATAGTTGTCTCATTGGCAATCATACCACATCTTTTTCTTTTTTATATAAGAAACTTCCAGCTATTTTAACTGACCTATCAAAATTGAGAAGAAAAAAATACCCCTTGAAATTGCAGTAATATGTTTAACTTTAAAAGCATCTAATATGCATTACCAACATTTATCACTGATAAAGAAAATTCATACTGTTACCAGGAACATATATATTGTCAGATAAACTGTTCTGTCACATTGTATTGGTGTACAAAATATTTTCTGCTTTTTCTTTCTTTTACATATATGTTTTGGTTTTCAATTTTAGTGTTTATATTTCTTTACCATGCAAAGATGTATTTTGTCACCTGTCTGGATTTTTTTAGTTAATAGCCAAAAACCCGGGATTACCCTTATCTGCTTCCGGAATCAGATCCGATATTGTAAAATTGTCTTCTCGCGGCAGCCATTTTGTTTTCAATGTTGTTTTTGACAGATAGTGAGATACGATTTTACTCGGATTTACACATTATATGTCGGCGATTTTCTGTATAAAGCTAGCGGTTGAACAAATTGAACATCGCTGTCATAAATAGTAATGATAAAAATAAGTTTGAGATCGTTTATTAGATCGAAACTTTGGTAAAAGGCAGTGTCTGCGCGTACCCGCATGCGGGTACGAATAGTCAAATTGCCGTTCTAGGCTGCGCGTACCCTTCTTCTTCTTCTTCTTCTTCTTGAAAAAAAAGATGGCAAACTAGTCACAGACACTGAGGAAAAAGCGAACATTTTAAATCAACAGTTACAATCCGTATTTACAGATGAAACAGATAATAACATTCCAGACAAAGGTACAAGCCCCCACCCAAAAATGCCAAAATTAACGATCACTGAAGCAGGTATTACTAAATTACTGTCAAACATAAATCCACATAAAGCTTGCGGCCCGGACAATATCAATGGCAGAGTCCTTAAAGAACTAAAGGAACAAATTTCACCAATTCTTACATTGATATTTAAAAAGTCACTTGACACTGGAGAAACACCTAAGGACTGGAAACATGCTAATGTAGCTCCAGCTTTCAAAAAAGGGGAAAAATACAAACCCGTAAACTACAGGCCAATATCTGTAACCTGCATATGTTGCAAGCTAGTAATTAAGCTAATGGAACATATCATTACAAGTAACATCATGTCTCACCTTGAAAAACATCACATATTATACGATCTTCAGCACGGCTTCAGAAAATCAAGGTCGTGTGAAACACAATTAATAGACTTCATTCAGGAACTTGCATGATCAAATAATAGTAACACTCAAATTGACTTAATCATAATGGACTTCGCTAAAGCGTTCGACAAAGTCTCACATCATCACCTCCTTTACAAACTCAAATTCTATGGTATTGAAAATAACACACTAAATTGGATTCAGGCATTTTTACAGGACAGAACACAAACAGTAGTCATTAATGGCATTTCATCCACCTCAGTACCCGTAACATCTGGTGTACCACAAGGAACAGTATTGGGCCCAATACTGTTTCTTATCTATATAAATGACCTACCGGAATATCTAGAACACAGTAAACTTAGACTCTTTGCTGATGACAGCATAATTTACAGGGAAATAAAAATACAAGATGATTGTCATAAGCTACAACTTGACATTGACTCAGCAGCTCGATGGGAGTCAGATTGGCTTATGGCATTTCACCCTGATAAATGTACAAACCTTTCCATCTCTCAAAAGAAAAATAACTACCGGCATAATTATCCTCCACAATCACATTCTCGAATCAGTTACATCAGCAAAATATTTAGGCATTACCTTACAATCAAATCTAAAGTGGAACAAACATATAGACAACATAGTATCAAATGGGAACAGATCACTTGGTTTTCTAAAAAGAAATTTAACAAGAGGCTCTCAAGAGCCTGAATCGCTCACCTTAATTTTTTTGGTTAAATCTCTCATCAATGATTATTTTGGCTTTTCAATTTATTTAAATGTTCTTTGAATCGTCCTATTTTCTTCAAAAGCAAAAAAAAAATCATTTTCTCCTATGTTCTATTTTAGCCATAGGAGCTATGTTTCTGACATACAAGGAAATGAAATATAAAATTTATACTAGATACTCTGAAACTCATTTAGCCTAAGTTTGGCTGAAATTGATACAGCAGTTTCAAAGGAGAAGATTTTTTAAAGTAAGTCAACATGATGAACAAATTGTGAAAAAAGTCTTTAAAGGGCAATAACTCCTTAAGGGGTCAATTGACAATTTTGGTCAAATTGACTTATTTGTAGATCTTACTTTGCTTAACATTTTTGCTATTAACAGTTTATCTGTATCTATAATAATATTCAAGATAATAACCAAAAACTGCAAAATTTCTTTAAAATCATCAATTCAGGGGCATTATACCTGAAAAACCAGTTACCCAATTCGGCTGAAAATTTCAGGACAGGTAGACCTTGACCTAATAAATACTTTAACTTCTTGTCTTATTTGCTCTAAATGCTGGAGTTTTTGAGATATAAGCCAAAAACTGCATTTTACCCTGTGTTCTATTTTTAGCCATGATGGCCATGTTTTTTGACGAAATAAAAAATAAAGCACAAACTTTATTTTATACACCCTACTGATCATTCAGTTGAAGTTTGGTTGAATTTGGTTTAGTAGTTTTAGAGGAGAAGATTTTTTAAAGTTAGCAAATATGATGAACAAATTGTGAAAAATTGTCATTAAAGGACAATAACCCCTTAAGGGGTCAATTGACAATTTTGGTCATATTAATTATTTGTAGATCTTACTTTGCTGATCATTTTTGCTGTTAACAGTTTATCTTTATCTATAATAATATTCAAGATAATGACTAAAAACTGCAAAATTTCCTTAAAATTACCAATTAAGTGGCAGCAACCGAACAATGGTTTGTTTGATTCATCTGAAAATTTCAGGGCTGATAGATCTTGACCTAATGAACATTTTTAACCCATGTCAGATTTGCTCTAAATGCTTTCGTTTTTGAGATATAAGCCAAAAACTGCATTTGACCCCTATGTTCTATTTTAAGTAACGGCGGCCATGTTTTTTGACGGATCAAAAATCGAAGCACACACTTTGTGCAGGATAATCTAAGGAACAATCATGCTAAGTTTCATTCAAATCCATTCAGTAGTTTCAGAGGAGAAGATGTTTTAAAAATTGTTAACGACGACGACGGACGCCAAGTGATGAGAAAAGCTCACATGGCCTTTTAGGCCAGGTGAGCTAAAAATTACTAACACAGAAACAAAATCAAGAGCATACCAGGCACTAGTAAGACCCAAACTGGAATATAGTTGTAGTGTCTGGGACCCCCATATGAAAGAACAACAGATACAATTAGAAAAGGTACAGAGACGCGCTGCCCGTTATGTACACAACAACTACGACTTCACGAGCAGTGTCACAAACATGCTCAATCAGTTGAAATGGCCATCACTAGCTGAGAGACGCTTAAAAACCAGACTCATTTTATTCTATAAAGTAATACATTGTCTTGTTGCCATTCCATCGCATATTCTTGAACAAAAAGACAGCAGAACAAGACAAAATCATACTCAGACATACAGACACATCCAAACTTCCAAGGACACATACAAATGGTCATACTTCCCGCGAACAATTATTCAATGGAATTTACTACCACAAACTGTAATTGAAACCACCACTGTTGACAGCTTCAGAGATCAGCTAACACCAGCTGTTCTCTCTAGCTTCAAATAAACAAATTCAAACAAAACATGTACATATATTTTAATCACAATCTGTAAATACAAACACTCCAATTGTTATAAAATATTTTTATAAATTTTGTATAAATTTTTGTCAATCACACATGCGCAACAACATGTATTCTTCAGTATTGAAGCCTTGTTGACCTTAAAGAAGAAGAAGAAGAAGAAGACATAATAAACATTGCAAAATTAAATGCACAATGATGGAAAATGAAACTGTACTGCAGTCCCTGAAAAGAAAAAAGTAAAATAAAACTACTAAAATTAAAGCTTGAGTTTATAAAGATTAAAGAAGCAAGTAATAAAATCAATTTAAACCAATTATAAAAGATTCATGTAACTAATTAAGATTTGGAACAAATTTTACATATCAAATATGATTGTTTTGGCACAGATTTCAACCCGGCTGCACCTTTCAAATGTTGCCAGCCTAAGTTAACGTTTCATTATTCATTATTACTTGCTTCTTTAAATTTTAATTTTTATAAACTCAAGCTTTAATTTTAGTAGTTTTATATATTTTAAAATTTTAGTTTCTGTTTTACATTTTACTAAAAGATATTTTAAAATATATGGGTATATTTTTAATTTATAAAAATTTTATTCTTTAAAAGTATTAATTTCTATCATGTTTTTCTTTTACATGGACTGTACAGTTTCATTTTCCATCATTGTGCATTTAATTTTGCAATGTTTATTATGTATCATTATTTAATAAATACAATTTGCAAATATTATTTTTCATACTCTTCTCTCATTCTACACGAAATCCCCATATTGTGGTTAATTTTCGTAGATATTTCACGTTTTATACCCTATCCGATGGCATTTTATTAGAAAACCGGATGTAGGTACGCGCAGCCTAGAACGGCAATCTGACTATTCGTACCCGCATGTGGGTACGCGCAGACACTGCCTTGGTAAAAACTTTTGCAAAGTTATTTTTTATTTTCTTTCAAGGTCTGTGGGGCATGTCGGGCGTAGCTAGTAACCAAGTAGAAAGTCCGACTGCAAAAGTGGAATGTCGCAGACCTTGGACAACCGCTAATTTGAACCCCTGCCTAGAAATTGAAAAGATACGAAAATTTCGTCTTCTAATTCAAAATTGCCGCCAACAGCGTCATCAGTTGAACTATGTATTGACGACAAACAATATTCCTACGACTTTTGCAATTTGGGAAATCTTAACTACTGGTCTTTAGAGATTTACGGCGATTAAATATTTCATACATTTGTTCTTTGACATCTTAGCCAAAAGCTCAGGGGATAATAAACTACATAAGGATTCTTAATGTGCTCTACTTCCTATGTGCAACTTCAAAACTTTTGGGAAAATCGACCATCATTTAAGGTTTTTCTGGTCATATTTTTTGTAATCCAGAATGAAAAGTATGAAAAAACTGTCCAATAAGTTATAAATAACAAAGTAGCCAGCTAGATGATAACAATGGCACGTATTTCAGCATTTGTTGAGTAGAACACAAATCCAGGGTGCTCGCATAAGGCAGCTTAACTGCCTAAAAAACTGTACACTTTTTCACAGATGCTAGTTTTCTTAGAAAGATGAGAAAAAATTAACTAATTCAAATAGGTATTTTGTTAACTACTAGACAAAAAAAAAGTAATATTGGAGAATGGAAATTATATAGCAGATACATTATTTTTTCACAAAAACACATATCTTGTGAACGTTCACAGTATTTATCAACAAAAACACATATCTTGTGATCAAAGCTTAAATGAGTAATAAATAACTCTGTCTATGAGAATGAGATTTCCTATATCACACTTGCTGTAGTCTGGTCCAGATAATTTCTCTCCAAGTATATTTTTCATCAGATCATTCACCATCTATTGTAAAATATAATATAACCATGATAACAGTATCATAAATATTTTATTGTAAATATTCAAAGAGGTTCAATTTTAATTTGATGCAATTGTAGGAAATAAAACAAATATACAAATATACTACCAAATTAAAGGTATCTCAATTTTTTATTTTTTTTGTAAGTATCAAAGAAACATAAAAAATAAGTATGTGACATATTTTCAATAATATACACTGTACAAAAAAATACTTTTCATTTGAACAACTCCAGTAAAAGTACCTATTCACAAACTTTTTTTCTCACATAAGAATAATTTGCTGTCTAACGTAAGGGTACCCAAATTGCACCGAGTACCCAAATTGCACCTATTTAGCAAAAATAGCAGCGGAAATCTTACAAGATTTCCTAAAGACTAAACAATTTGTATTTTTATTATTTGATACTATGCACATCTTTCAAAGTAGGTAAAACTATTTAAATATGCACAGAACGTTCACAGTATTTATCAACAAATGAAGTGTTTACTGAAAAAGCAAAATGTACTGAAACGTTGCCATACGACGTCATCAAAACGTCATCTTTTTAAAAGGAGCAAATACAATATGTTACAAGTATCAATTTAAAAAAAAAAAATAATAGAAAGCATTGACTTATATCCAAATGTTCAAAATATTTAAAGAAATTAATCAAATGCTCTGTTATTAGACTTTTGACAATGCAAATTTAAGCATGGATGCAATTTGAGTACTCCTCACTTCAGAATAATTGATGGTTTGGAGGTCAGTTTAGACCAATTTTTCTATGATTCCATATGGATTAAAAATCAAATTGGTGTACCTATATAATAAAGAAGGATAGGGCTACAAAATAAACACATTAAGGACATTTATTTCTTGATCATAAAAAAACGTAGGTGAAAAAACTGTCAAAATAGGTGCAATTTGGGTACCGTCACGTTATAAAAATGAAAAATACTTTTCATTTGAACAACTACAGTAAAAGTACCTATTCACAAACTTTTTTTCTCACATAAAAATAATTTGCTGTCTATAAAAATGAAAGAAAAAAATCGCATATACATCCATATCAAGGTTAGAAAAAAAAAAAAAATATTTGAATTGTGATGCTTTTCTAAATTTTAAAGAACTAGTGAAGCTGCGAGATACTGCTCAGTGATGAAACCCCAGCAGAACTATTTCGGTAAACTGGAAGTCTGTCACTTCATCCCCTGACTTATATAAACCCTGAAAAAGAATTTCAAATATCCATTTTCAACTTGGCTATCATTTGTAAAATGATACAAGTGTTTTGCAAATAGGAAGTGGTTGTGTAATGAATCTGAAAACGCATCAAAAGGTAAAGCTAACTTACATAAACCCTGAAACCAAGTTTCAGAAATCCTTGTATTGTAGTTCCTGAGAAAAATGTGACGATTATAGTAATGGGACCGACAGACTGATGGATGGACTGATAGATGGACAGAAAGAGTTAAAACAGTTTACCCCCACTTTTTTAAAGCCGAGTATAGATATAGAGATGCGCAACTGAACATTCTGTTAACAGACAGCAAATAAACATTATATAAGCCTCTAAGAATAGGTTAAGGGGTAAAGTTTTTTTTTATTTTCATGTCTAACCTTTGATCCCTTGCCAATACCATAAACATTAGGAATAATTCCACATAGAGCCTGGATGTTGATAAGTGATTTGGCTATTGTTTGTATCCAGGTATTGTCACTTTCCTGTAAAAAAAACACAAAAATAATTTTATCAATATAATTCTACCAATTATCTCCCCTTTTACAATAAGCATTGGTTAGAAAATAAGAGTTAGCATAAAATGTGTAACCTATTTAACTTATATCTATTAACTAAAAAGCTAAATGTTCATATGCACTCTAACATATACTCACAGGCAGATAAACTGTCATGCAAAACTTTTCTCAAGTAAAAATTGTGTATTTATAATATGTGTACCCAACTGATTTTAAGATCTTATAAATAAAAAGTCAAGTTTGCACAATTGTAAGCTTATCAAAAAACAAACAAATTTTCAAGAAAAACATGAATTTCATCAGCCACCAATCACGGATATAGTAAAATATTCCCAATCAGAAAAATCATGATAGCAGGATCCGGAGACTGCTTGTGAAATTGATCATTTAAGGAATGACTGTAATATTTTTTCTGTCTATGATTGATTGATTGATTGTTGGTTGGTAGCACAAAAAGGCTATATCACGGAGATACTCCTGTCTATGAAGAAATAACATAAAAAATGTGGTGTACACTGAATAGCGTGTGTAGCGGGTTATTTAACAGTGTGCATCACATTTTTTTATGTTATTTTGAATAGACTGAAAAAATATTACAGTTATTTCTTATAATTTTATTCTAAATTCCATTTTAAACAGGCGAAATCATGAAAAAACGTTGATGACGTCTTGGTCACATGACAAAATTGTGTCTATGATATGATAAACAAAACAACATCAGCCAATCAGAAGATGTGTTACATTCAAAATTAAATTATATTCAAATGGATTCAGACAAACATATTTCATTATTTGACAATTACAAACGTGATTCTTGTTTGATTCAAAGAAAAAGTAAAGATAGCTCTATTTTGAAGACGAAACGCGCGTCTGGCGTATATACTAAATTTAGTCCTGGTATCTATGATGAGTTTATTTAGCACTATGGGCAGACAACTCCTATCTCTCTATGTATATCTTCATCATTGTGTATCCTTAATTGCAGTGAGGGCTAAAATAACACAAGTATAATGCCTACCCATGTTAAACTACAATAAAGTATAGCTTGCATCAATTATTTCAATTCTGAATAGGACAATTAAGGTAATTTCTATGTCCTATAAGTATAAGTGTAAAAGCTTTTCTGTAGGCTCTTCCATGAACCTCCCTTTTTTTGTTTGTAAAGAAGCAAACAGCTGTGATTGTTCAGAGGGAGAAGTTTAAACAGCCAGCAGGAACAGTTATCGTATCTAGGTCAAATATACGACAATAAAGACACCAACACCCATCAATTACCGCATGGTGAAAAATTTAATGTGGTCTACATGTTTTGCCAACAAGCGTGGTGTCTTCAGGACCAAATATGTCAATTTCAAAGTGCAACACATTACAGTCATAATAAATGAATTAGTAACATTATGTGCACCATTTAAGAGTTTGAAAGTGTTTTAAAGTTAAGGAAATATATTAAATGCATGACAATTTGATAAAATTCATTATTTTGAAGTAGTCAGTATACTCATGTGCAAACATTTTTTTTTGTATTTAGAGCATGGGTTTGTTCACAAAGAGAAAGAAGTATGTTATATTAGAATATGTTATATAATGAATATGATAAAATATTGGATCCATCTTATGAAAGATATTGAACCTTCAAAAATTATTCTAAGGGAAGCCATATATCTATCCCATTCTATGAACAAACATAACCAGGAATCTTGGATAGGAAGCATGAAACATATATTTAAAATTTCAAAACTTAGAGTATCTATTTGTTAACCAGTCAAACTTTAAAACAAAACCATATACTAAAACAAGAGGCTCTCAAGAGCCTGAATCGCTCACCTTAATTTTTTGGTTAAACCTCTCATGTCAGATTTGCTCTAAATGCTTTCGTTTTTGAGATATAAGCTAAAAACTGCATTTTACCCCCATGTTCTATTTTTAGCCATGGCGGCCATGTTTTTTCACAAAATGGAAAATAAAACACAATCTTTATTCTAGATACCCTAAGGATCATTCAGCTAAAGTTTGGTTGTAATTGGTTCAGTAGTTTCAGAGGAGAAGATCTTTGACATAGTTTATGACGACGACGGACGGACGACGACGACTGACGATGACGGACACCAAGTGATGGCAAAAGCTCACATTTCCTTTTAGGAAAGGTGAGCTAAAAAGTAAAAAAAATCTTTTAACTATTAAATTTAAAGAAAGCTGGTTAGCTAGTTTAGAAAGCAATTCTGGGCAATTTGTCATTATACAAATTAATAAATTAAAAAATTACAGAAAATTTAACAATGAATTCACAAAAAGACTGGCAAATAATTACAAGATTTAGAACTAGCTGTCATGATCTTGAAATCGAAAGAGGGAGGTATATTGGAATTGGAATCTTTCATCTGAAGATTTGTTTGTTCTAATTTATCTAATTTAATGCACTCCCTTTTAAAAAATGAAAGAAAATCATAGAAAATATCATTGTTGTTTGAAAAAAAGATAAAAGAAGAAAAATATATATAGATATATATGTAATAAAATCGACCAGGAGTTGTCTCCCATAGACCTAAAACTATAAATAATTATGTAATTTCTCCAGGTCACGGTGGCACTTATAATAACAATGTTTTGTTAATAACTTGGTTTATATCAGGTTATTTAGTGTGAATGTGTATTCAGGTTTATTTAGTCTAAATGTACTTTAATCATGCTATTCATTCTCATAATTTTCTGTGCTTTATTGTTTAATTCATTTAATTGTATAGCTCAAATTTTGGGCACCCTAATTGATTAATTAAACTATCTTATCTTATTTTATGTTTATCATGAAAAATAAAATAATTAGAATAGTAATAAATTAAATACAAACCAGATAAAATGACCTAGAGAACTGAGGTAACTCTAATGACAGTATATCTCGGTCTAGTGGTATCAGATCTGGTATCAGATCCATCTGTAACTCATATATCCCATAACACCCTCATGTTCAAGGATCATCTCACATACATGTAACTGAAATATAAACATATCATAGATAATTCATTGTATCAATGTGTTATGTATTTTTATATATCCCATAACACCCTCATGTTCAAGAATCATCTCACATACATGTAACTGAAATATAAACATATCATAGATAATTATTGTCTTATCTTTTACAATACATGTAAATGTCAACAACTTTTCAAATTAATAAAATTTGTGATTTTTTCAATATTGCACTAAGAACAGAAAAAATGCGTGAAAAAGTGTTGATTTGTTTATTGACCGAGGTGATAAATTCATTCTTGGATTGCTATTTCATCAATTTAAAATACATGACAGAATGAACTGATTCTTCACACAGTTGATAAAAATCCATATGTTCACCTACTGCAAATATTTATAGGTTTCATAACGAGTGATATCAACTTGACTTCAATATAATACTGAAGTAGCCTTCATCAAGTTTATTATTACCATTTCAATTAAATTACTGGTATTAGAGTTTATATCAAACAATATCCAATTTTCACAAGTTCTTGAACCTATTTCTCTTATGGTCAACACTCTCAATGTGTAAAATTAAAAAAATTGTGAAATACTGATCTTGTAATTGGCACATTACATTATGACATATGTCCTTTCATTAGCTGGGAATACGCAGCTCTTAATGTCCTTTTGATGATTTTGATATTTACGGACCATAGATGCAAATACATGTATGTAGCTATTAAGGTCCTTTTGATTGTTGACTTTTTTGTATCACACTAGTACTCAATGAAGAGTGAGAAAAGAAATATCTAAGCATGCAAGAAATAGATAACAGGCTACAACCATAGGAGAATTTAAGGAAATATGTATCTTGACCTCTAGATGTCTTTAATTAGTTGTGTGTGAGGTTACTCAGTCTGATTTACATATATACCAACATTTCCTTTTATTCATAAGTATTTTTATGGAGGTCCTATTCTGACAAAGTCATTTTGAATAAAGACTTTTATGGTTCCATCAAATGGAAGAAATTCAAAACTGACCTTCCGTGGCACCATAATGATTCTATACTCTCTTTTGATATTGCTGCTTCTATCTGAGTTGACATGGTCAGCTATCACCTTCATGGTGGTCATTTGTGGCCGTACTAAATACACCCTCCTGTACAAAATAATATATTCTACATAAATGAGTAAGCTATTCACATGATACTGTGGGTTCATTATTATTCATTAGAAACCAATTTTCGTGGATTTCTTGGGTATAAGTGAACAGCGAAATTCGCAAAGAACAAGTAAATTCAGGTACTGTAAA
>JAHUZM010000696.1:0-21769 GCA_019925275.1 Mytilus edulis
CGTTTCTCGTTTTTTATATAGATTAGACCGTTGGTTTTCCCGTTTGAAAGGTTTTACACTAGTAATTTTGGGGACCCTTTATAGCTTGCTGTTCGTTGTGAGCCTAAGCTATGTGTTAAAGACCGAACCTTGACCTATAATGGTTTACTTTTATAAATTGTGACTTAAATGGAGAGTTGTCTCATTTGCACTCATACCACCTCTTCCTTTATCTATCCAAAGTATATACAAGAAACTAAAATTAAAAATCATACAAGACCAACAAAGACCAGAGGCTCCTGACCTTGGATAGGCACTAAAATGCGGCGGAGTTAAACATGGTTTTCTACATTGGCTAGAGGTATAGGGGGAGGGTTGAGATCTCACAAACATGTTTAACCCCGCCGCATTTTTGCGCCTGTCCCAAGTCAGGAGCCTCTGGTCTTTGTTAGTCTTGTATTAGTTTCTTGTGTACAATTTGGAAATTAGTATGGCGTTCATTATCACTGAACTAGTATATATTTGTTTAGGGGCCAGTTGAAGGACGCCTCCGGGTGCGGGAATTTCTCGCTACATTGAAGACCTGTTGGTGACCTTCTGCTGTTGTTTTTTTCTATGGTCGGGTTGTTGTCTCTTTGGCACATTCCCCATTTCCATTCTCAATTTTATTTGAATAAATGATACCCCAAAACGTACCATATTTGAAATAAATGAATGATAATTGTTTCGTTTGTTTTCAAAATATTCCACTGAGGAATTTCATTGACTATTCTTAAATTGTTTCGTAACATTTCAATTTCATAATGTATACGAACAACTTACTGTAAAATTTTATAATGAAATCGATACCACAAGTGACCTCTTGTCCTCTCTTCTATTAATCAGAATGAAACTATAACTTGACCTGAAACATTTGTATACAACGCTTAAACATTTAAATATTTAAATCATAATAAGCATACTGTTCTATATCGGGAGCTTGTTATTCAGTGATTGTCGTTTATTGGTGTGGTTCATATCTGGTTATCGTTATACATTTATATATAGATTGCTGTTTGGTGTGAGCCAACGCTCCGTGATGAAGACCGTATTATAACCAATAGTTGTTAACTTTTAATAAATTATGACTTGGATCGAGAGCTGTCTCATTGGCACTCATATTGCATCTTCTGCTTTATATATGTACCCAGTTTTATCTTTATTTGATCACAACTTCATGGGGAATTTCTTAGACTGAACACACCGTCACATTTCAGTAACGAACAGTACATTTTGTAACCACATAATTCATTGAAGTTGGTGACACTAAAACTTCATCATAAACTATAACCAAAACATTTACAATAAACAGAAACGGACGGATGAACGGACGTAAAGACTTTTAAATATAATGACCATCTCTATCGTCGAACAGGGTAACACCATCGTGAATTGAGTAACATGTCAGTCTTGAGTCAATGAACATAAACAAAATCTTGAGATTAATAGACATAAAGTATAAAGCATAAGTGCAAAAAAAGTACTTTTTTTTATATTTGTTACAAGAAAGCAGGTAAAGCCATAGTATCAAAGTCTACATAAGTTCGATAGTTTTCTCGCTCTTTTGCCAAGTCTGTTTCAAACAGTTCCAATAAACTCGGATATTAAGTGGAGGCTTCCAACGTATTTGTTGGTAAACCAAGTGTCAGACGAAATAAACGTAACTTCTTCAGTATTCCTGTCAGGGGTTGATACAAATGCAGTGATGAATATTTCCATATATTCTAGCCCCATTTCAAAAGAAAACCTTATGCATTTCTCCATTCTGTCACTTTTAAAAAAAAGGAGACATTGAAGACCCGTACCATGTGTAAGGTCAAAGAATTTAACGCACACTATATTATTTTGTGCGCACAATATATTTAAGTTGTGCGCACAATATATTTAAATTGTGCGCACAATATATTATTTTGTGCGCACAATATATTTAAGTTGTGCGCACAATATATTTAAATTGTGCGCACAATATATTATTTTGTGCGCACAATTTATTTAAGTTGTGCGCACAACATAATTTTTTTTCTTTGCATGTCCCTAGCAGGGCTCCGTAGCTGCAATCATCTCTTTTGTCGTAAAGTTTGTTTTCAGCCGACCCTCAATGTCAATTTCTAGATTGGAAACTGTTGTTAGTTAATTCAATTTTTTATTTTCGACATAAATTGGTCTTGGTGAGCAGTCATGATTAAACCTATTTGATAGCTCATATTTATAGACATAAGATATATCACCAAGCATTCTGAATTAAATACAGACATGTGTCCATGCTTTGCTTACAATGATAGTTTACAAATGCTGTGTATTTTGATAAGAATGAACACCAAGCACTGTTTGTTCCAATTGAAACTTACCGTCTTTACGTCTTTACGTTTCACTCAATCATCGTTGTCAATATAATGGAATTTGATGTGACTGTCGTACAAGTGAGAAGTTTGGCGCTATCAGAGACATTTTATACAAACTAATTGTACTATATGTCTCTGGCACTGTAAAACCAGGTTCAATGAACAATTTTCTACATTTAAAAATGGTTGTACCAATTCAGGAATATGACAGTTGTTGTCCATTTGTTTGATGTGTTTTATCATTTGATTTTGACATTTGATATGGGACTTTCCTTTTTGAATTTTTCTTGGAATTTTAGTATTTTTGTAATTTTACCTTACATTTCAATCGTTATATAAAGTGTCAAACTGCATAGTTATTCTTTTAAACATTTTATATTTCAAAATAGAACTAGAAAGTATGCACTTTTGAAACGAGCAAAGCCTTTATCAATGATCTCATGTTGTACTGTCCCAGGTTAGGGGAGGGTTTGGTACCACCAAACATGTTTTATCCCGTCAAATCCAGTGCCTGTCCCAGCTCACGAACATGCAATTCAGTTGTTGTTATGTGTTGCTGTATATATCTTATTATAATAGATAATTCGTGTTGCTTATTCTTTAGTTTTCTATGTTGTGTCATGTGTACTATATTGTTTGTCTGTTTGTCATGGCGTTGTCAGTTTATTTTCGATTTATGAGTTTGACTGTCCCCTGTTATCTTTCGTCCCTCTTTTATTAGGTGTTGCTATTTCCCCTTGTTTTTCCTTAATTTGTACAACAATACATGTAGTCTTATCACTGGAATTAAAAGATACATGTTCATAAATTGTCAAAATAATTGTTAATATTTTGAGATAATCTAGTTTTCCTTTTATAAATGATATATTCAGCGACCTGAAAGTTTTCCGAAACACAATTGTGTGATCTTTTCATAATATGACACTCATTTATTCTTTGTTATAAGAGACGTTTTTTTTTTATTTTTTTATTTATCTACCGCTCTTAAGTACATCCATTAATCATTTTTCATTATTCAAAATTCAATAACGAATAATGAAATAGTTCATTATTCACTATTCAACGTTAAGTTACAAATAATGAATAACAAAACAGTTTAAATCTAAGTATTCCAGTTGAAAAGTGAATAATAAAATAAAAAAAAAATTTTTTTTTGACTGTGACGCTATATCCCGTATTTCTGAATTCGTCATTTTGATCTAACTATTTTTAAATTAATATCAGAAAAAAAATAATCAGAACACTCTTTGACAGTTTTGACTTTATTTATTTATTTAATTTCGGGGGAAAAACTAGTGGGTTGATTTTTAGCTAACCTGGCCAGGTGAGCTATTCTCATCACTTGTCGTCCGTCGTCCGTCGTCGTTAACTTTTACAAAAATCTTCTTCTCTGAAACCACTTGTCCAATTTTAACCAAACTTGGCCACAATCATCATTGGGGTATCTAGTTTAAAAAATGTGTCCGTTGACCCGGCCAATCAACCAAGATGGCCGCCATGGCTAAAAATACACAATAGGGGTAAAATGTAGATTTTGGCTTATATCTCTGAAACCAAAGCATTTAGAGCAAATCTGACATGGCATAAATTGTTGATCAGGTCAACATCTATCTGCCCTGAAGTTTTCAGATGAATTGGACAACCCGTTGATGGGTTGCTGCCTCTGAATTGGTAATTTTAAGGAAATTTTGCCATATTTGGTTAATATTTCGAATATTATTATAGATAGAGATAACCTGTTAACAGCAATAATGTTCAGCATAGTAAGATCTACAAATAAGTCAAAATGACCAAAATGGTCAGTTGACAACTTAAGGAGTTATTGCGCTCTATAGTCAACTTTTAGCATTTTTTTGCAAAGTTTGTTTAATCTTTACAAAAATCTTCTCCTCGGAAACTACCTAGACAAATTCAACCAAACTTGTCCTTAATCATCATTAAAGTATCTAGTTTAAAATTTGTGTCAGATGACCCTGCCCTCAAACCAAGATGGCCAACATGGCTAAAATAGAACATATGGTAAAATGCAGTTTTTGGCTCATATCTCTGAAACCAAAGCATTTAGAGCAAATCTAATGCAAATGTAATTGTTCATTAGGTCAAGATCTATCTGCCCTGAAATTTTCCGACTATTCCGGCAACCTATGTTGGGTTGCTACCCCTGAATGGGTATTTTTTTATAAATTTTTGCAGCTTTTGGTTATCTTTAATATTAATATAGATAGAGGTAAACTGTAAACAGCAATAATGTACAAGTAAGTCAACATGACCCTGAAGGAGTTATTGCCTTTATAGTCAATTTTCAACAATTTTCATAATTTTTTAAATATTTTCCGCTGTAACTACTGGCCCAAGTTCATCATACATAGATATAATTGTAAGCAGCAATAATGTACAGTAAAGTAATATCTACAAACACATCACCATCATCAAAACATTTTTTCATGAATCCATCTGTGTCCTTTGTTTAATATGCACACAAGGTAAGCGACACAGGCTCTTTAGAGCCTCTAGTTTTTCTAATATTAATTTGCATATTTGTTAGATAACATCAAAATGACGATACTTTTAATGCAATTGGAAAGACATACGGTCCGGACCGTACGCGTACTGTCTAAATACTCATATGGTCTGGATCACATGCATAAAACAACTTTTTATGATTCTTATAATTGTTCACATTTAGTATATTGTGGTTTAATTTATAAGCTGATGTCAACAACAAATTGTATACCAAAAAACTTAAAACATCGAGTACTTAAGATTTGTCCGAAAAAAACACCCATTTATTATGGTCCGCTCAATGGTATCATCAGAAAAACGCCATTGTAACATAAATATACTTATTACTTGACCTTTGCAGATAAGATCGTGTGTTTCTCACTTATATTGACGACATGAGAACACTTCTGTTTATAGGAGTGATTATTCAAGCTATTTTGAAAGGTAAATTATCTACGGAAGTATTTCACACGTTTTTTTTTCTGTGTATTAAACAGCGAAGAAACATATACACAACAGCTGAGGTGGATTTTGCTTTGTCCACCCGCCAACAGTTGGAGTGGGCACCGGGTGGGAAAAATTTCTAGCTTGTCCACTCTTCCCATCCATAGGAGTACTAGTGGGCATGTAGTTTCTTTTGTTTAATCAAAAGACTTGCAAGTACAATCAATTGAAAAAAGTAGATAAGCAATTATTATAATCAATATTTTTACAAAGAAAGAGATTATAGCTGGAGTGGGCACGGTTGGACTGTCCACGGTGGGCCGGTGGAAAAAGCAAAATCCACCCGGGCTGTTGTGTACATGTATATATGAAGAAAAAACACATATATTATTTTATTCCAAATTATTGTTAAAGAAACACAAAGAAAAGAACTCTGTAAAAAACTAAGATGATATTGGTACGATTGTCAATGAGATCAATTAAAGGTCAAATGAGGTCGATACAAGTAATAATAATGCAAACGTACTATGACCTTCAACCATGAGCATAATATTTAAAAAAAACCACACACACACACACCGGATGTGGCAGTGTATTTATACATCCATCAGAATAAATAGACTAAAAATACAAATCTAAGAGAACTCAGTTACTGACACCTAGTTCTATGCCAATAGCAACTAATAAAAATAGAAATGTATCTAAGACTAAAATATTAAGCCGTACACATCTAACAACAAATGGATTTAGTGTAAAGACGTCAACTAGCTTGTATTTCAAAAGAAATTAGGACTTCAATCTTTTTAAATATAATGTTTTCTACTACATGTACATTGTACATGCCCTTAGGAATTTAAATTACAAAATGAATAATTCGTTTACAATTTTGTGCTTTGTTGTCCGCCTCCGTCCGCTAAATTGAATATAAGAATCGAATATTTTAATCTAACTATATCCAGTATTGGTAGCGTAAAGTGACACTACAAAAAGTTCACGTTGTGAGGACTGCTGTACCCCTATTTTGACAATTTTACCTAGTATGTCTGTTTTGTATCAATTATATGGTAATGTTTATAAATTTCCTGTTATACCTTTGATTTTTTTCGAAAAACTAAGGATTTTCTTATCCCAGGAATATATTACTTTATCCGTATTTGGCAAAACATTTTGGAATTTTGAGTCTTCAATACTCTTCAACTTTATAACTATTTTGATCTGAGCGTCAGTGATGAGTCTTATGTAGACGAAACGCGCGTCTGGCGTATTAAATTATAATCTTGTACCTTTGATAACTATTTACACCACTGGGTCGATGCCACTGCTGGTGGACGTTTCGTCCCGAGGGTATCACCAGCCCAGTAGTCAGCCTTTCGGTATTGACATGAATATCAATTATATGGTCATTTTTATAAATTTCCTGTTATAAAACTTTGAATTTTTCGAAAAACTAAGGATTTTCTTAACCCAGGAATAGATTACCTTACCCGTATTCGGCAAAACTTTTCGGAATTTTGGGTCTTCAATGCTCTTCAACTTTGTACTTGTTTTGCTTTATAACTATTTTGATCTAAGTGTCACTGATGAGTCTTATGTAGACGAAACGCGTGTCTTGCGTATTAAATTATAATCCTGGTACCTTTGATAAATATTGCTCACGCATCGTTGTCAATATAATGGAACTTGATGCGACTATCATACAAGTAAGAGGTTAAGCGATATAAAACCAGGTTCAATCCATCATTTTCTACAATTTAAATGCCTGTACAAAGTCAGGAATATGACAGTTGTTGTTCATTTGTTTGATGTGTTTTTTCATTTGATTTTGCCATTTGATTATGGATTTCCGTTTTCAATTTTCCTCGGAGTTTAGCATTTTTGTGATTTTGCTTTTTTTCTATTATGCAATATAAAATTAAAAAAGAACATTTAAACTTCAATATTTTATTTGTCGTAGGCAACATATTTTTATAGAAAAAAACAACGATACGGGGTATTAGTATCCATTCATGACACGACATCATTATACGTACAGAAAAAGGTTGCTTGGAAGCTGAGACATTTTCACAAAAGTGGTTCAATTTTTCGGGGTACGAAGTATGATTCATTTTTCCGTTATTTAGCACACCCCGAAAATACTTTCGTGATGCTTTCGTGATGCGGCTGCTCGTGGTAAAAAAAAGATTTTTTTTCACACAATGAGTTCCTCGAAAATGTCATACTTTGTGTACATCTAATGACTCCATGGATTTTACATATTTATTCTATGGTTCTGTACTTTCTCAATCAAATGGTTAAGCTCAGTCATTGATCAAAATAGAAACCTGTCCAATATTACTATACAGTATACAGATTTTTTTTTACGCACAACTTTTGTTCCTCAATTTGAGGCGCATTTGGGATATTGATCCAACTGGGAAATAATTAACAATTAAATGCATTTGTTGCCCTTGTTGATGGGCGAACTTGGAGGTTGCTTAGGCCTAGAATTCTATCAAACTGTTAACTATTTTTCACAAAGATAAAGTAGAGATACCCACACCAATTGAATACAAAATCTTACATGTAAGTAAAGTGGGACATTTATATACTATATTAACAAACTTTGCATTTGAAACTAATGATTCCAAAAACATAAAGTTTAAATTACATATATGTGCATTCACATGAAAAATATTTAATTGTACAAACGTGTTTGTGTCATTGTTTTTTTTAACGTTCTTCGTTGCTTATTTTATTATGAATGGCATCCTGTTTAGGCACCATTGGACAGCAATCTGGTCAGTGTGGTGTACAGACATATCAACCTCACACATGGCCTGTAAACGGTCAAAGTTCTAAAATCATTGGTGGTAGAGAGGCCGTTCCGCATAGTTGGCCTTGGCAGGTACGTTAAACCCACAGGACAATACTAGTGTATTTGCAGGTACGTTAAACAAATGTGGTTGGACCATAGGACAATTCTATTGTATCTAAGGATAGCATGCGATTCAACAATTGGATATCTCTTGATTATTGGCAGAGTTGTACTTGCTGGACACCCAATAGCGACAAGTCATGCATAGTCAATCCAAAAAATCCTTCTGACGCATAAATCTTAAATCATCTCGGTATTTTCGGCAAGATAATGAAAAGTTTAAGACTGAAAATAAATCTCGGTATTAAATATGTTCAAAAGTATAAACCGTGATCCTGCATGTCTATGTAACAACATTCTGAATTATTCAAATCCAACAAATGGCGTACATGGACAAAACATAAGTCATTTTAGTCTAGTCATGACTAGCTGCTGTCAGAATCTTTATGAGGAAGTCATTGATAAATAAATATCAACATAAGAAAACGAAGAAAATATATGAAGCTTGGGAGACCACATGAAGGTACAAAGACCTTGTTGACAAATATTCCGTATCAACTTCACAAATAATTCACGATGGTCTTGAAGTATAGATTATGGGTACTGACGTTGTTTATCATCTTTTAAAATAACGTCTTATAGTATTGTTTTATTTGTCTTTATGAATATTACTTTTACTGGTTAGTCTGCTTCTGGTGATATCCATTTGACGTGACTCTGTACTTATACATTTCATCCCGTCATTGTTCGTTGATAATTTTTGTATTCTTGACTTTCATTTTTCTTAATGTGCTTTGTCTATATGCCCTTTTATTGTTTCTTTATATGCCTTTTGTTATTTTTTTGTTACATATTTGTTTGTTATCATAGTGCTTAAGATTATAACACAATGTTGACTAAAAACCAACAACCTCCCTCACTCGATGCGAATATGTTACAACGTGATCAACTAGGCGGTATGATATACGGGGAAACATATTCAAACCGTTTGATTGTGCATAAAAAAGTTAAAAGAAAAATAAAAATTCTTTCATCTTGGAACAAATTAGTTTTGATTTACCTATTTACAGCAAAGACAAAAAGAAATTTACATGAAAAGATTCAACTGCACAATGAAGTTAATCTTTACAGAAGGTGCATGGTCATAAGAGTTGTAGCTCTTTCGTCATCCTAACTATTTGTGTGGATTTTATCTAATGCGAACAGTGAAGACTATATGATTAATTTATTTTCCATTTCAGGTTGTTCTCAGATTTCGAGATCATCCATTAACATGTAGTGGTACCTTGGTGAACAATAATAGCACAGGAGAACTTGTTGTGTTGACTGCTGCACAGTGTGTTGATGGGTAAATCTAATTTTCTGAACCTGTTCTTGTATAAAAGCGATACAACATTCCATCCATGGCATTACCAAAAGAAAATGATCTTCAGTCTTTGAAATCGTAACATAAATAAAAAAGATGTGGTATGATTGCCAATGAGACAACTCTCCAAAAGAGACCAAAGGACACAAAAATTTTAAACAACTATAGGTATTCGTACGACCTTCATCAATGAGCAAAGCCCATACTGTATAGTCGGCTACAAAAAGCCCATAAAAGACAAATGTACAGCAATTCAAACTAGAATACTAACAACTTGTTTTAAAGTAATAAAAATATTTAAAAGTCTTGTCTTAGAAAATCCAAGAACATGTGGTGTGAAAAAAAGGCTTGTCTTAAAACTAAAACAAATACTAAAATAACTGACGATTTTCTGATAAAATATAGTATCGAATTCATAACAGTGTGGCTATGGACATTGATTGGCGCACTTTAATATCCCATTGATTGGGACAGATTAGGTGAACGTTCGTCTATAACGCCCATTGCTCACGACGTCCTTAATATAAACATTTAAACCGTGGGGTCACCAAAGGTTCTCAACGCCTATATAAAATAATTCGAAATACTAATCAGGAATTTGTGTTTTGATTTATATTGATTAATTAAACGTCCTTTACTTGTGTTTTTGTTATGTTTCGACAATCAATTTTCATAATAAGATATCGCAAAGCCATGTTCTTTCAGAAAAAAGAATGACTTACTGAATGCATGTATTGATTGATTATCTTTTTCGGATTTAACAATTGCGATTGTCGAGTTATGTAATCTTTTAACTTTTATCTGGTCTAATTTTATTTTAGAACGAATGCATAATCCACTTTCAAAAGTTGTGCAAATACGAAACATAAAGACAAAATATACTTCTGCCCTGTCTTTTTCGTACTTGAAAGTTATTGGATAGTAAGAAAGCTATTTGGATTAAACCTTGTGAAATTTGCATGCATTTACGTTATTGTATTGGCAAAATGTATCATTTGGTGTATATAGGAAACTTAAACCGTTCTGCTATACTGCTACTATACTTGTGAAAAACACTTGGCAACAGAAACGCATTCATCTTATCTATATAAAAAAAATCGACCCAATTTACATAGAAATGGACGTCTTCGTGCATTTGTGATCGCAAATAAAATATGTTCCGGACCTTATGAGTATTTGGACCATACGTGTATGGTTGGACCATATTAGTATACCCTTATGGTCATGATATATGCGTATGGTCCAAATACTCATATGGTCCGGAACACATACATGATATTCTGTGCGTTGTCGGTCGTCTATTAATTTTTTTCTTTTGTTGATGGATTTGACGTCTTTCTGTGAGTGATTATTTGTTCATGACTTAAAACTTACTTGCAAATAATTTAAAAACAAGACTTGATTTATAAAAATGTCCAAACAAACCATGATTTTTTTTTAAACATACATCACATCCATTGCAAAAGGCTAAAATTCGCCAGGTCTTTAATTTCAACTATAAGTGAGTTGACTAAATTAATGTTGCGGACCATTTTCCAATTTCCATGTGGTATCCCTATATATTTCTCGCTCATCTTTTATGTTTGTTTTTTTTCATCCCAAGACCTCTTGGAGCTTTCATTCTATAAAGTGTGTATTTTGCTTATGGTCGAAGGCCATACGGGGACCTATAGCTTGATAACGCCTGTTGGTCCCTGGAAAGAATGTGTCTGATTGCCTATCACACTTCATATTCTTATTTTAACATGCAGTTATATCTATGATAAGAATGAAAATTGAATTGTCATTGAGACAAAAACCCAACCAAAGAGCAAAAAAAAAAAGAACAAAAAAGTCCAAGGCAACATGTAGATCTTTCGTATCAAGGGAATTGCTATAAATATATTCATTTCAGGTTAATAGTATTAGGCCATACTCAAGTTATAAAATAGATCTTGTCGTCAACTTTTGCAACCAGCTTCTATGTTTCTATAATGCACTGTTCATCTTTTTTGGGCTTCGACTTTTCAATTGGACAGACAATTTTGTTTTCGACTGTTTTAAAAAGATGCATTTTTTTACAAAATCATACAAGTAAGGAGTCTCTGGCCTTTGGTAGTGTTGTATGTTAATTAATGTTTGTTTATTTATTTGTTTAGGAAATAAGTATGACGTACATTTTCACTGAACTAGGACACTTTTTATAATAGATTTCGATATCGCTCGGGCAAAAATAATCACGAATATAATGCCTACCCATGTTAAAACTACAATAAAGTATAGTTTGCATCAATTATTTCTTGAACCTACCATTTTTTTTGTCTGTGTTGGATTTGTGTGGCATTGAAAAAAACGGGTATAAACTACACAGTGCAGCTTCCAACAAGAATACAAGATTTATTGATTTTCAAAATGCGACCAAAATTAAAAATTTGCTCGCAGCGGAAAAAATTCAACAGTTTGATTTTCATTGAAATAAAATAATTGTTATGATTTACACACCGTTACTTTTTCCAATATAAATATTCGAACTATTTTGTTTGTTGTTTCCTTTATAAATTTACATCATTTTTAAAAAGACCACGCGTCTTCGATATTTAGAAGACTATAAAAGCGATGTTCATTATCTTTCTTCTGCTGTAAGTTTAATTTAGTTATTTTGTGTCATAATTGCCATCTCGTATGTTTTAAATTTGAATAAAGAAGATTCAGGTTGTCTTATACGTCAATGATACACACAAAAAAAAAAACGATAACAAATAAAATAAGGTGCAACATTCATTCTCCATGAAAAGAATACATCACATGGATGTAATTTTTGTAAGAAAAATACCAATTTCGTGAGAAGTTGTGTGTTGGACTTGAAGAGCCAAGGCAAACTGACAAATATCTGAATGAACGAATCGATTTATGGTATATATAAAAAAAACAAAGCCCACATGGTTAGCATTGAATAAATAGAAGGCCACTCTTAAATGATCACAACGTAGAAGTTTTTGTTCTCTTAATCAATAAGATATTTTCTGAAATAACGCGGGTCCCTATTAACTTAAAAGTTTTTTTTTTTTTTTTTTACCATGAATAAACTTTTTTTTTTTATTATTATTTATTGATATCAGCTCTGGACATTAATATTCTTAAAAGTGAAACTGTTGTAAGTGATGGTATAACAATTATTTAAAATAAATTCCTTAAATGATATGTGAAAAGAAAGTTTCATTTTATGTATCAAAATGTGTAACAAATGATTATTTAAATCCCCACTTGAAGGCCTCCGATCGACTGAGTGAGCATAAAATCATCGCCCACGACTTAAAGGTAAACTTTACAGTACAATTACTAATAAACGTTTTACTGTCGACCACACTGTTATGAATTTCGTTCTAATTATTAACGCTATACATTCCTAAATGTAAAGAAACATGCAAGTGAATAATTCATCAGCGATGTTTCCTCGCTTATTGTATAGTTTGACAAAATTGCATATGTTCATAATTATCAAAACACTTCATGTTACAATAGTACAATGTACATTAAGCTGAGTAACGATTATTGTTGTGAGCTTAATAGGAAAACTCCAATACTTCAAGTTACACCGAGCACAATGGCATCAGATAGACATCAGTAACAAAGTTTGATGGACTTTTCTGTTGAGTACGGATCCAGGGGGAGTGGCGTTGAGGGCATTGCCAAAATAAAATCCCATGATTTTGTTTCACGACTTCTATAAATTTATTTGTTTGACCTCACTCACCTATACTTAATTATTGGGAATTACATGTATGCCCCTTTTAAAAATCGTCGAAACACCCTTGTATATATCATAAAGTATTTAAGAGAAAGCGTACACACATACTTTTAAATTTCCGAAACTGTAATGAGAATTTCATCAGTAAGGAGAGAACGATACCAGGGCAGAGGGGCATTCAAAAAAAAGAAAAAGACAAACAGACAAATAATAGTACACTAGACACAACATAGAAAACTAACAATTTCCACTTCAGAACTCTGCCTGTAGAATGGACAATTGATGTTGGGGTTCATTCACGATCTGCACAAGAACAATATCAGAAAACTTATGATGTAAAAAAAATAATTTCGCACCCAGAATACTCCCCATTTCTGCTACACAATGATATTGCCATTGTAAGACTATCGACACCCGTAGTTGAAAATGAGGCTGTTGTTCCTATTTGTGTGACATCATTTCCAAGTAGTGACTTCTATGGAAAATATTGTGTAGTGACTGGATGGGGCGCTACGTCTGAAGGTAAATATTGTCATTTACCAAAGCGAACCTTGTAAATTAGGAGATAACTGTATTGTATTTTAAGCTTGGCCTCGTAAAACGTAGATTTTACTGTCGCAAATTGAATTTCCCTAACGACTCAGAGCGGATATAGAGCAATCAATGTTAACAGAAAACAGTATCAGCTGAGAGACCCGATCAACAAACACATTGTTGGAGAGTGGCCATTGTTGAATACACCCGAAATTGATAGATTTTTTATACTCAGGTTCATTTTTACAAACATAATTATAAATTTAATGAGTAGTACAGTAACATACATCATTGAGGGGGCGCAATAGGAGTTCGTTAACATGCTAACAACACATCGATTTTGGCAAAACAGTTAACACCAAATGCAAAAATGCTGATAACAGTTAACAAAGTGGGTTGAAAACAGTTTTAAACCAGCTTAAATTGATCTCGGATAACAGTTAACAACACTTTGAAAAAGGCCAAAACAGGTTAACATAAAAAAGGAATTGCCCCCTCCCCCCCATCATGTTATGCCACATATGTTGCCTTACCTTACTGAATCACTTTTCATGACGAAAACCGAAAAGACAAGTCCTCGTTTAATATCAAGATTTTTTAAAACATACCTACATTTATTTGAACCCAATTGATCAATCTTATTTTAAGTTAATCTATTTCAATCTATCAATCATTGTGCATGTTGAGATATTTGTTTTCTTTTTTTTCAAAATTCATATGAGAATTTGCATAGTTCTTTCATCCCAAACTGTAAGACATTCATGACGAAAATAATTTCGTAGTATTGTTCGAGCCTTTACTTGAATTTCGAAGTTGATGATCAACCATTGACTATTGGTATAAAGTATCCATTTCTTGAGAGTAAAATTAACATAATTATTCTTTTTTTTCATATACGTACATGTATGCACTTCTTGTATTTAGGTGGGTCAACGTCAGATAGATTAAAAGAAGTATACAAGCCAGTATTGACAGATACAGATTGTTTACTCAATGTCGGAAGAACGTTTAATTCAACAACCATGCTGTGTGCCGGATTTGTACAGGGTGGCGAAGGAACTTGTACGGTAATGTTAATCTCCTTCAGTAGATTTTTTTATTTGATACGTAGTGTTCAGTTATTTTGGGTCAAGTTAACTATATCGAACACAAATTAAACAGTCACGTGGTTTCTTAAACAACACGTGGTTACCAAAATAATTTGGTAAACTCCGGTAAACATAGGTAATTAAAAGTCATGTGATTGACGAAGTTTAGATGAAAATTAATATCTGAACTAGACTTGCATTTACCAATTATGTTATATAATTTGATATATTGTAAATATCGTATGCTCCTGGTACATGTATGATGTGAACAATGATAATTGGTTGTTGTGTGTTTTGTATCTATCATGTTCATCTGTCCTTTACGTTTTCCAATGATAACGATCCTTTCAGACTCTGACAAATGCAATAACAATTACATTCAATTTTGTATTATTCTTTTGTTTTCATTTTATTTGGTGATTTTGTTTACTTTATATACTGAAGGTTTTTATTTACATTTTTTGTGCGATTAGAAGTTGTATCACTGGGTAAATCTTCTAAAGGAGATCATTCAGACTGTAATGTTTATTGGTCGTTATGGTTATAAATCTGGAGAATCTTGTATTATATATGCATATTTTATACAGAAAGAAGCGTTGTGTTGATTTAGACGTTTGGCGGGGAAATTAGTGGCAGGGTCGAAAGTTATAGGGGTGATCGTAAGGGACTCTCTATGCTCCGTAAGGGTAACATTTAGATAACACCCCTATCCAGAAAATAGTATATTCGCCCTGGGGTATATAAGAGAGTGAGAAATGGCATTCGAGGCTGTCGGTTGGCTGACGATGAGCCGTCATAAGTCAACAGAGCGTACGTCGGTAATATTAAGGGCTGAAAGAGCTTTAATATTTAGAGGACACTTTGTACCGGGTACAAAGTAAACGTACAAGTTGAACGGATTGACAAGGCGGACTGTCCCACTCGGTGGACAGGCTGTACCAGCCCGCACTGTCTGGTAGTGACAGGTTGTCCCACTCGGAGGACAAGTTGTTCCAGCCCGCACTGTCTGGTAGTGACAGGTTGTCCCACTCGGAGGACAAGTACCAGACCGCTCTGTCTTGTATTGACAGACTGTCCCATTCGGAGGACAAGCTGTACCAGCTATACTGTCTCAAAGTGACACATCGTCCCATCTTGAGGACAGGCTGGTTTATTGTATTATATTTGTATATATATAATTGTCCGTTGTTACTTTATTTCGACAAAGAGTCAGTGTGTATATTTTAGTTCAATGTGCATAATTTAGATAGTTGTAGTTTTTAGCATTACCGTATTGTTTGTGGACAACTTGGATTCAAGTATTTACTGGAACGGACGTTTGGGATATAAACGCCTGGTTACACGTTACATATTTGGTGGCTAGCGGTTGGGATTCAAGTTGTCTATGAAATACTATTTGATTGATTGATCGTCATTTAATTTATAGTCGGTTAACATCAATGTTTACTTAAAAGATTAAAGTGAATCAACCGTGAGGCATAGTTGTAAGTCACGGCTGAGTTGTAACACAAGTGTATTATTTAATAAAAATTGTTTCATTTTGATTACACTGTATTGCAATAAATATGTCGAATATTGACGATCAGATTGCTGAAATTAGTAGGCAAATACAGTCTCTTAGCGAAAGCACAATACAACATGGACAAAGTTTAATATCTACACCTAAAGATCAGGGTGTTCGTCCGAAGGTTGTTGAAAATAAAGATCGACATTTTCATCCTAAGCCGGAATTAACGAAACATCAAAGTACTGCTCATACTGTTTGCTCTGGTTCGAATAATGTAAAAATTAAACCTTCAAAATATGATGGCACTACTCCATGGATGGATTACTTATCACATTTTGAGATGTGTGCCCTAGTAAATGAGTGGTCTGAACACCAAAAAGGTTTGTACTTGGCCGTGTCACTGATTGGACAGGCTCAAGCAGTCCTTGGTGATTTACCAAAGGAAAAGAGACAAATATTTTCAGACCTAGTTAATGCACTTGAGGAACGATTTGCTCCTTCAAGTCAAACTGAACTACACCGGGTTCAATTTAAGGAATGTCGTCAAAAAGCAAGTGACACTTTGCCGGGGTTAGGTCAGTCAGTTCGAAGACTTTCTAATCTGGCATACCTGACTGCTCCGTTAGAATTAAGGGACACGCTCGCCAAAGAACAATTTATAGATGCACTAGCAGACTCCGAAATGAGACTGAGAATTAAACAGTCTCGTCCAAAAGGTCTTAACGACGCTATACGGTTGGCAGTTGAGCTTGAAGCTTATAACATGGCTGAGAACAAAACACTGAAAAGTATGGGTCATTTACGACAGACTACTAGTGACGAACGGACAGAAGCACCTAATAGTCCTGAGACGGCTATATCTATGGTACAAATGACGACATGGATGCAGACGATTGAGAACAATTTACTGACCATAACAAAAGAAATTAAAGATTTAAAGTCCCAGAGAAAGTTCCAACAACGCGGGGGAAGATAGATAACACACAAAGTAAAGGGAAAAGGTGTGGTCCCTGTTTTAGTTGTGGAGAAATAGGGCATTTTGCAAGAAATTGTCCTAATAATAATAATCAGAAGCAAATTACTGGGGAAATAGATAACAACAGAACATATACAGACGGTACGGTCAAAACACTGAAGTCTGAAGTTAAGTCTTCAAACAATGACAAAGGCGATGTTGTTTCAGCTTCAGAGAGTAAAGGAATGTTTGTCGAGTTGAACATTCAAGATGTACCAGTCAAGTTTGTGGTTGATACTAGAGCTACACTCACTTTGGTCTCTTCAAGAGTGTATGATTTAATTTATGACTTGTGTAGGCCACATTTGAGTGAAACTAGTTCACAGATTAAGTCAGTCAGTGACAAGTATTTAAGCCTTCGAGGTAAAGGTAGTTTTAAAATGGATTTTGGTAAAGAGAAGTTTACTTCAGAGGCCGTTGTAACTGATCTACAAGTCGATGGAATTCTAGGTTTAGACTTTATGAAGAAAAATAAGTGTCTAATTGACGTATCTTCTAGCGTATTACACATCGATAACGTTAAGGTCCCCCTATGTGTTCAAGATACCCAAAATAGAAATGCTGATGTTCAGAGAAAACCATGTCGGTTAACATCAGACAGACAATCAAAAACGGACAGTGACTGTTCTAAGAGAGAACAAAGTCAGGTGAATATAGTTACAAGTAAGATGCCAGACATAGGTAAAGACTTGACTTTGAATGAGTTACAATCGAATGACTCGGACCTTAAACGTGTTAAGCGGTGGCTGACGGAGGGTCAAAAGCCACAGTACGATGAGGTATCGGGTAAGGGATACTTTATTAGGTCATTGTGGAGTCAGTTTGATTGTTTAGAGCTTCAAGGTGGTATAGTGGTTAGACGCCACGACGATCGGGAACGGAACATTGTGAAATTACAAGCGGTAATTCCAATGTCGGAGCGCAAGCAAGTATTAGAATACTGTCACGACACAGAGTATGCTGGTCACTTAGGTACGCGTAAAACTCGAGAGAAAATATGTCAGTCTTACTATTGGCCTGGTATACAGTCCGACGTTAGGGCATATGTCGCTAGTTGTGCTAAATGTTATAGGAGAAAACGCCCAATAAAAAGGAAGCATGTCTCAATAAGATTAGAGGAGAACAGTGGTCGTCACCAGAGTAAGAGACCAGCCTGTATTGCTGATTATGTAAATAAGTAAAATTCATATTGTGTATAAATTTTGTTGAATTATATTTTGTAATTTTGAATGTATCATGCGGGACGCATGTAGATTAAGGCGTGGGTTATGTAATGTTTATTGGTCGTTATGGTTATAAATCTGGAGAATCTTGTATTATATATGCATATTTTATACAGAAAGAAGCGTTGTGTTGATTTAGACGTTTGGCGGGGAAATTAGTGGCAGGGTCGAAAGTTATAGGGGTGATCGTAAGGGACTCTCTATGCTCCGTAAGGGTAACATTTAGATAACACCCCTATCCAGAAAATAGTATATTCGCCCTGGGGTATATAAGAGAGTGAGAAATGGCATTCGAGGCTGTCGGTTGGCTGACGATGAGCCGTCATAAGTCAACAGAGCGTACGTCGGTAATATTAAGGGCTGAAAGAGCTTTAATATTTAGAGGACACTTTGTACCGGGTACAAAGTAAACGTACAAGTTGAACGGATTGACAAGGCGGACTGTCCCACTCGGTGGACAGGCTGTACCAGCCCGCACTGTCTGGTAGTGACAGGTTGTCCCACTCGGAGGACAAGTTGTTCCAGCCCTCACTGTCTGGTAGTGACAGGTTGTCCCACTCGGAGGACAAGTTGTACCAGACCGCTCTGTCTTGTATTGACAGACTGTCCCATTCGGAGGACAAGCTGTACCAGCTATACTGTCTCTAAGTGACACATCGTCCCATCTTGAGGACAGGCTGGTTTATTGTATTATATTTGTATATATATAATTGTCCGTTGTTACTTTATTTCGACAAAGAGTCAGTGTGTATATTTATACCCCCGCTTTAAAAAAGGGGGGGTATACTGTTTTACCTCTGTCTGTCAGTCCGTCCGTCCGTCAGTCAGTCCGTCAGTCAGTCCGTCCCATGAAACTTTCGTCACATTTTTCTCAGGAACTACACATCCACCCTTTCTGTAATTTGGTATCAACATTTATATATGTCAGCCACACCGTGTGATGCGTTTTCAGATTCATCACTTGACAACTTCCTGTTTACCGAACACTTGTCTGATTTTACACATGATAGCCAAGTTGAAAATTTTCGTCACATTTTTCTCAGGAACTACAATACAAGGATTTCTGAAATTTGGTTTCAGGATTTATATAAGTCAGCTATACCGTGTGATGCGTTTTCAGATTCATCACTCGACAACTTCCTGTTTACCGAACACTTGTATGATTTTACACATGATAGCCAAGTTGAAAATTTTCGTCACATTTTTCTCAGGAACTACAATACAAGGATTTCTGAAATTTGGTTTCAGGATTTATATAAGTCAGCTATACCGTGTGATGCGTTTTCAGATTCATCACTCGACTACTTCCTGTTTACCGAACACTTGTATGATTCTACACATGATAACCAAGTTAAAAATTTTCGTCACATTTTTCTCAGGAACTACAATACAAGGATTTCTGAAATTTGGTTTCAGGATTTTTATAAGTCAGCTATACCGTGTGATGCGTTTTCAGATTCATCACTCGACAACTTCCTGTTTACCGAACACTTGCATATTTTTACACTATTAATATTATCCACTTGCGGCGGGGGTATCATCAGTGAGCAGTAGCTCGCAGTTTCACTTGTTTAGTTCAATGTGCATAATTTAGATAGTTGTAGTTTTTAGCATTACCGTATTGTTTGTGGACAACTTGGATCCAAGTATTTACTGGAACGGACGTTTGGGATATAAACGCCTGGTTACACGTTACAAGACGATCTATTACACAATTGTTTTAAAGCACATCTTGTAATATTCAGGAGGTAGACCTTGGTTCAGGGAGATAACTCTTTAAATCAGTAATGCGTTTGTAAAAGTCAAGTTTCATCAATGTATTTTTAGCCCTTACCTGAAACAGATTGATAATAAACTATGTAATTTAGAAGTTTAGGATATATTTATGAAAATGGTTGACACGTACAAATGTACGTACTGATGATTTTAAGAGTTATTTCCCTTATCCAAGATCCTCCTCCTTAAATTAATTGAGTAATATATGTTGTAGGGTGATGACGGAGGTCCGTTAGCATGTAAAAATGTAAATGGTCAGGGACCTCATTGGTATGTATATATCAGTCAAGTGTTGACATTTGATAGCTCGGTGGACTAAATCAATTGAAAATAAGTCAAAACCTGTTTTAAAGAACATCTTCCGGTACATTAAGAAAACGTGTCAACCTTAAAATTATCACCAGAATGTAAGGTCATATCACCAACACAGTAAGAAATATGTTCCAACTAAGTGGATGTTTATATTAATATATTGATCACATACCGCGTGTGGAATATGATCTGCCTACCGTTTTTGAACACACGAAGTCACCTCCGATTTTGGTGGGGTTCGTGTTGCCCCCTTTTGAGTTTCTAAAATTGAATTTTGTGTGTTGTATTAATATACTCTGGGACTATCTATAATACTAAAATTACGAGGTCCAATTTGTCAGCCGTCATCACGTAAAAACGACGAATCAAAGAATTCAACTTTATATATAACTAATATAGTACAAAGGTGTAGATTAAAAATTACACCACTCCAGGCCCTTTTGTTTTCCACGTAATTAATATTGTCAATAATTAAGAAGTTCCGGGTCGAGTCCGATACCGATACCAATAGTATATTCACCTGTTACCGATTACCTTATCTGTACGTTCCGCATCTGACAGGCGCACCACCAAACGGTGTATTCAGGATTAATATGCTATATTGTATTACACGGGTCATAATCACAGTGTTGACACTACTTAATTGTCAAATTGTTACCTATTGTAGTATTTTAATCAGTTAGACTTTCTAAGATAACAATACGAATACTAAAAATCTGGACTAAAATAAGGCGTATAGGTACAGTTTTCAATTTGTTAGCGGGCATGACGTAAAACAGCGAATCAAAGAATTCAATATTTATAACTAATATAGGACAATGCTGTTGATTAAAAAATACTCCATTCCAGGACCTTTTGTTTCCAAATAATTAATATTATCAATAATTGATAAGTTCCAGTTCGACGGGTTCAAACAGAAAGATTTGAAAGCAGAGAAAACTGTGTATCTTATAATCAGCATGACTTTATCAGATGAAAATACTAATACTAAAATAAGGCTTGCGCATAGTTATATACTTTAATTCAGTCACGGACCCCGCGATATACGGGTGTGTTCTAGT